>CM023453.1:95738016-95757425 GCA_013339765.2 Haemaphysalis longicornis | reverse complement strand
GATGTCTCACTTCCAGTATGGTGATAACAAATTCGTCTTAGAAATTATCTGTGTTTCGATACACTTAAATAATCAAAACGCCCTGTTTTGTGCGCCTGTTATCGTCCGCCAAATGCTACATCTGACTTTTGTGACAAAATACATGACGTTCTTAACAACCTGGTCTTGAAATTTCCACATGCGCCGTTGTTCTTGCTCGGGGACTTTAACTTCCCCAAAATAAACTGGTCAGTGCCCTGCTCTGCTTACAGTAATCTATCAGGAGATAGTACTACATTTTTTAACATGTGTCTCGACTTTAATTTGACTCAGCTAGTTGACAAACCAACCAGAGTGGGTCCGACGTCCGCTAACATACTAGATCTGGTCCTGGGAAATGTTCCAGATCTTGTGCGACTCCTAATTTTCCTTCCTGGTTTAAGCGCTCATTGTTTCATTCATTTTACCTTAGAAGCTGAGGTTTCGCGCGGCTAACACACAGCAAAGCAATAAGAAATTACGCCAAAGACTACGCTACGCTTCAAGTAATACATAACTCGAATGTTTTATCGATGCCTACATGGTAGGCTTTTTTGATCGCACGGTTGAACACAAGTTGGCACTTGTTTAAAGAAAAAGTTACGTTTTTGACTAACAAATATATTCCTTTAGTTGTTATTTCTGGCAAGCAACGCTCACCTTGGTTCACATCTGATCTAAAACGACTGCAAACCCTAAAGAAACGCTCATTTCGTGTAGCAAACGCAAAAATGAGCCATCCCGCTGGTTTGCTTACAAAATATTTCCGACGCTTATCGTGCAGCCATAAAAAAAGCAAAGGACGTCTTTTTACAAACAACACTCTCCCTCTGCGCTTCTCCAAAGTAACCAAAATGTTTTGGAAGACAATTAGACCTAATAAAAAAACTTATATCTCTTAGATATGCTGACAACCAGGTCATGCGCAGTGACGAATGTTTGTCGCGTTCTGAATCAAGTATTCGCCAAGTCGTTTTCGAATTGTCCTGCGGATGTTGTGCCGCAATAATGCGATTACAACTTTTTTTCAATGGATCCTATTGTAGTAGATCCTGTTGGAATTATGAAGCTGATTCATGACCTTAAACCTTCCAGTTGTGGCTTAGACGAAATTAATCCCAAGCTCTTAAAAAACACCGAAGTTTATTCGTCACTAATCCTGCCACACATCTTTTTTCAATCCCTTCAGTGATGTGCTGTGCCAATTGATTGGAAGGTGGGGAAGGTCGTCCCTGTTTTCAAATCCGGTATCCAAAGCTCTCCTTTAAATTACCGGCCAATAGGCAGTTTTAGCATATCGTTACCGTGTTTACGTTACCGTTTACCGTGTTTGCGGGAGAAGACTGCGCAGCGCGAGAGTTGCCGCGAACGGCAACTTACCGGCACAGGCTTCACCGTCGCCAGCGCTTCCGGCAACACGGTAAACGGTAACGCAAACACGGTAACGATATGCTAAAACTGCCTAATATCGTTAACGTCTATTTCCTGTAAACTTTTAGAGCACGTCATTTATTCTAACCTTCTATCATTCCTGGAATCCAACTCCTTTTTTCAGCCCATTTCAACATGGCTTTCGGAAAAATTACTCATGCGAAACTCAGCTTCTAACATTCACACACGACGTTGCATCAGCTCTGGATCGCGGTTCATCTGTAGACTGCATCTTTGTAGATTTTCAAAAAGCGTTTGGCAAAGTGTCTCATCATTATTACTTCTTAAGCTCAGTACCCTAAACATTGACCCTAATGTGTTAAGTGGATAGAATGCTTTTTGACCAATCGCACCTAATTCGTGACTGCTAACGAATGCAATTCTCCCCCTACTGATGTTAAATCCGGTGTACCACAGGGTTCGGAGTTAGGTCCTCTGCTATTTTTAATATTTATTAACGACCTTCCTAATGGTATAAATTCCTCCATAAAATTATTCGCTGATGATTGCGTAATTTCGCGAAATTTGTGACCGAACGGACAACTTTAATTTACACGCCGACCTCGACACTGTCTCTAAATGGTGCAGCAAATGGCACATGATACTTAACACAAACAAATGCAAAAGCATGACCATTACGCGCAAACGTTATTCCCAGCAGCCCTTTAATTACAAAATTACCGGAGCCACTCTCGAATACGTTACATCCTACAAGTATCTTGGTGTTCATATCAGCAATGACTTAACATGGCACACACACATTAATTATGTCTGCAGCAGCGCAAACCGTTCCTTAGGATATATTCGCCGTAATTTCTCTCATGATCCATCCCCCCTCAGGTTAACACTTTATCGGACACTAATTCGCCTTAAACTAGAGTATGCCTCGGCAATCTGGGACCCTGCACAACAAAACCTAATTTCTCTTCTGGAATCTGTACAAAACCGCTCAGCTCGATTTATACTTTCCGACTACTCCCGTACCTCCAGTGTTTCACTAATGAAAAATAACCTGGTTCTACCAAGCTTGCACCATCGCAGAAAAATTTCACGACTCTCTCTGTTTCACAAAATCTATTTCCATAACCCATCTATAAGACGCGACCTTTTCTCACGGCCCACGTACATATCATCCCGCATCGACCATCCGTTCAAGGCAACAACGTTCCATCTGGCCGCACCAACGCATTCTCAGATTCATTTCTCCCCAAAATGTCTGAGGAATGGAACCACCTTCCCCACCACATTGTGTCCATTGAAGATCCGGCATCATTCAAGAATGCACTTTCTGTACATGTAATGCAGTAACCTGGTTTCCGGAAATATGCTTGTGTTTACATACTGCCTGTACTTCTACACTGTTACCTGTTTTCATGCACTGTACCCACCCCCTCTGTAACGCCGTAAAGGCCCTGAGGGTACTCTAATAATAATAATAATAATAAAACCGTGCTCTCACCAAATCCGACGCCAAGACCAACGCCGACGTATACGCTCCCTTCCGTCGCCACCGCTGCCACCAGCTGCCTGGACGACCGCCGGCTTGCCCAAGAAGGGAGGCGACGCACGTAGTTCCAGCAACACAATGCCCGTCGTTCCTTCAGCGACGCCTATTTTGTGCGCTACCTAGCCAATCAGAGGGTGGCAAAAAAAAAAAACGAACTAAGCGATTACAACAGCCCGAAGACGGGACACGAGAAAGGAGGAGACAAACATGTGCACTGACTATCAACCACATCTTTTTTATTGCATTAGGGCGCAACCTTTGTACGAAAGAGTCAAATCTACGCAACAATAAATAACAAATAGAAGAAGGCGACGGTGCTGTACGAATTCTTAAAGCACACAATGATGGTAGGAAACCCGTATCAATTCGAAAGATATGCGATCCCTTTTCCGTTCACGCGAGACACTGGGCATACGAATACACTCGTCGCAGCATTGTGCGATACAGAAAGCCTCGTGGGTCACGCGTGCCCTTTCTTCTTTTTTTTTCCAATGCACAGCAAGCTGACTGCCAGCATGACCCTTTGAGAAAGTTCTCGTAGTCACGCAGGCGATCGTCAATGCAACGTCCTGACAAGACAGCGGGATTTTGTAAACAATTCTGTGCCTGCATTCCACAACCGAGCATATTTCTTTTCGCAAGACTTTTCTGCGTTATGCACTGCGTTCCAAAAAAGTGCGGGCCAATTCACCCTGTGGAGGGCGTTTCGAAAGCGACGCTTTATACACCACCTACCACGGGTGCCTACGGCCCGGTTGCGTTATTCACACGTTACACTGTACCTGTAACACGTTATTTATTATTTCACTTCAGCACAATGTTCAGAACGGACTGATGACCGGTGTGATACGCACTCAGACTTTGCGTTTTCAGCGCAGTTATATTATTCGTGAAAGTTAACTCAAAGCACATTCCACGTATGGTAGTCGGTTGTTTGGTATCGGTATTGCACACGAGTCCAAACTTTTCGAGGTCTACCTGGACAAACCACTGGTGCACACGGCCGCCACACGTGCCGTGGACGGAGCGCACAGAGGCGCGAGAGGTCGCGTGACGCTATCACGTGGCATTCAGCGAGAACGCAGGGGGTAAACCCACAGCTGTGCTCGGTGAATACACCGTCTGTCTCCCCTGTATCTGCGTGTGCTCGTAGCTCAATTGGTAAGACAACGGGCTCTCGCTCCGTTTCTCTATTCGGTATATGCACGAACAGGAAGCTATCGGTTTTCAGAAGGTACCTTATGCAGGAAACACTAGAGTAGGTGGTGATAGAAAATTCCTCATACGTCTCCTTCGTGAGGAACTCGCTTGGATCGCCGCAACTTCTTTTAACATCTTCCAAATACATAGGCATGGTAACCTCCAGCCACTCAAGCCTGTCATAGTCAGCATCGCCGTAGTGCCGGACATCGGGGAACTTTTGGCGCAGGTGCCGGGTTGTATTGCTCATGTCCAGAAGTATGAACTCCTGATAGAAGTTCCTCATGAATGTGATGGTGTGGCCTGCAGTTGCGAACAATGGGCTGCATGTGTGCCTGGCTTGTTCTTTTAGGTGTTACAAGGCAGCGGTCACAGCCGGAGGCAGAACTTGAATGGTCCTTCTCACGTTCATCTTTTCGATATTATTCGTATGGACGGGCTTTCGGTGTAGATAACGGACCGGTTTCACCGTCAGGTTCTCCTGCAGGTCATACACATACTTTAGGTAAGATACCTAAATTTTCCCCTTAGGTCCTACGTCATGAGCGTGCGTTCTTCATTCTTCAGCACATCGCAGGAGTCGAAACTTAGGAGTACAGGTTTGTTACAGTCGCACGGGGGTTCTACTTCAAACGCCAGAGTGCCCTGGTCCAGCATCTTCATTTTGACTCGGTGGTGGTCGGTGACAAGTTGCACTATGCGGCAACCACAGGTTTTTTTTCCTTTTTTCATCACAAAGAGTACTAGCTCGGGAAGCTGACTACCCGTTGGACGTTTAGTGAAGAAGTAGCCTACTGGGATTGCGTACGACGAAGACAATCCACTTAAAACGAAGCAGAGGAGGGAGTGGGCTAAAACAACATCGTTGCTGCTAATCCAACATCCGCTTGCCTAACAAAGCATGCAGTCCCGCTGCTTGTTATACTGAAGCTTTTCCCTAAAGGCCAACTGCACTCAAATTTTCGACGGCGTAAAAATAAGGCCATCCAACAGGGCCAATAAAAAGAGTGCGACATGCAAATATACTGCGTTTCAAGCGTGAATGCGCGCGACGCAAACAGCTCGTGAAGATTGGTGTTTTGGGAACCTAAACTGAAAAACGCGGCCATTACCGGCGGCCGGGCGTCACATAGGTGATGGAACGGAAGCATGCGCATCAGAATCAGAGGCCGCTCACAGCAGCCTCCAAATGCGCGTGATAACGCCGCGTGTCCCATTGTTATTTCCACAGAAGAAGTCCCACTAACGTCTGCCCAAGCTAATGAAGTTAGGCGCAATTCCAACACCACGTTGCTATCGATCAGGATGAAGAAGACCGTCCGACAGTTATTTTTGCATCAGAAAAAGTTGCAGTGACATGTTGGACGCGATAGCGTTACTTTGACGCCGAATGAGCGTTTTAGAAGGGAGTTGCTGCGTTTACAATTTCTGCTTTCCAGTTACCGAAGGTTAGCCAAGATGGTTTTAAATTGCCCTGACACACAAATAACAGACGCCATCTACGCTTGTGTGGCTGAACATGTGGGAGTGAAGGTTGCGGCTGCTTGATCTTGGTCAGTTTCAGCGACAAGGCGACACTATCTGTCGTACAAAGCGCTTATTCCCTCATGCCGTGGCTCGTCTAAGCATTTTGGTTTTGGTTTTTACTCTACGCTACCTCGAGCAGTATTCGCGGGGTGACCAGTTTTGCCCTTGCGCGCTAGAGGTCAAACCACACCCCCTTCCGTAAGCGCCCGGCAGCGTATTCCCAAACCATATCCCGTAAGGGACCAGGCCGACCCCCCCCCCCCTAAATAGCGCCCCAGCATCGTGATGTCACCGACGTCACTTCCACTGAAGCTGTAGCCAAAATGGCGGCGCCCATTTGAAAGCAGTCCTGCTGTGGCGTCTCAGGCTCTCAGGCATTGCGCTTGCTTTGGATCCCAGGATGCGTGCTTTGACAAACTACGCGCACCGCTACGTATTGCTCAAGTCGTCGCTACGCCTTTGCGAAAGTTCGCTGCACGTTTGCTTTTGTCGTGAGAGGAGCGCAGCGCTGGCGCAGTTAGAATCTCGGTGATTTGCACGTAGGAGGCATTTGCACGCAATCTTTTGGCTGATACCTTCAGTGCTAGGTGCATCTACTCCAAATCATTACGTCCCCAAAGCACTGGAATCGCGAAACAGTAGCCTATAATCGATATCGGCGCTCTGCATGTAGGTAGGGGGTAAGTGATTGCTATCACATGTACTCGCTCGCACGCGTACGGAGTGAATTGGCGTAAAGCTTGCCGACTTACCGCACAATTATTCTTCCAAATCTCCGCCTGCGCGTCGCTTAGGCCTGGGCGGTGCTCTATAAAATAATTTTGCCCTATTTTGAGCATGTTAGATGCGTTTTGCAATAGTGGCCAATAGGCAAGCTCTGAAATTGTTCGACACGTATGCATATTGCGTAAGAATTCTGGCCTGGTGCAGAGGTAGTGCAGAGTGCTTCCCCTTCTCTACACACACGCCCACACAAACATTTTGCAAAGTATATTTCACCTTACGCGCTGCGCTGCAACGGCGTACCCGTACGAAAGCAGTCGCTGTTCGTTTTAATCGAGACAAGCTGCTTTCTCAAGCTGGTCCACTTTCAGGCGGGAAAACTCTTTATTCCTTAAAACAAACTGAACGTCTATATGTACCCTTGTTTCATCTTCAAATAGGCAGCGTTGGTATAATGTTGACACATTTTATAGCAAAGTTTTTTTAAAGCAAAGCTTTTTACCTCTACCCCCCAAGGGTTCTTTCGCGACCGTTGGTGTCACCAGAAAACTCCAGCTAACAAATAAAAGAATTTACTGGCAACGCCGGGAATCGAACCTGGAACTAATAGACTAACAAAGCGAGAGCCCGTTGTCTTACCGATTTAGCTACGAGCCCACACGAAGACTGGGAAGACAGGTGGTGTACTAACCAAGCACATCTACGGGTTTACCCCCTGCGTTCTCGCTGAATGCCACGTGAAAGCGTCACGCGACCAGTCACGCCCATCTAGCGGCCCTGTGCGCACCTTACTCATGTGCTAAGAGTTACAAAAATTAAAGGAAGCTCACACCAATGCATGACATCTCACTTCTACTACGCCAATGTGCTAAAGCCTGTGGCATCCAGTGTTCACGTAAACAATCACAGCTCCTTGTCATCCGCCCTCACGCCAAACCAAGGAATACACTCAAATAATCCTTGATGGCCAGGCCATCACTCCAAGCCCCAGCATCAAGATCCTAGCTGGGCCTACATCTCGAGGCTAACATCAGGAGTGACGTCTCCTTGCAGCGCCTCAAAAACAGCATTAATCAAATCATACACATGATCAGGCGAGTTGCCACCAAGAAGCGAGGCCTAAAGGAATCCGGTACCTTTCGATTAATTGAAGCTTTTGTCCTCTCGAGAGTTACTTACGTCAACCCCCTGTCTTCTTCTAGACAAGGAAGACATAGAGACGCTTTATATAATGATTAGAAAGGCGGTCGAGCAGGCCATTGGTCTTCTTATGAGTGCGTCCACACAGAGGCTGCTTAGCACGGGGCTCCACAACACCGTGGAAGAGCTGATATAAGGCCATCTTTCTAACCATAAGGTCCGACTCAGAACTGCGATGGGTAACCGCATGCTTCACCAGATTGGCTGGGCAGCCCAGAATGTCACTCCGCTTGACGTACTCCCAGACTCTTGGCAAGTAAAACTAAAGATGCTCCCTTTGCTTAGAAATATGAACCCCTCACATGACGAGGGTCACCGAAAAGCACGGGCTCAAGCGCTAAACACCACCCTCGATGGGAATCATGCAGTTATCTACACAGACGCCTCCAAACATCGAGGGCAGCGATACGCCATTATCGTGGCTACCTTCAGAACCAACCTCCTTGCGTGTACCTCTCTTAGGACCCAAGAAATGACGCCAGCAGAAGAGGCAGCCATCACCTTGGCTCTCGCTCAACCAGGGGTTCGGAGGGTAGTCATTGATTCCCAGCAAACCTACTGGAATTACCAGTAGGGTTGGGTGTCCTGACCTGCACTGCGCGTGCTAAAAAACCACTCCCCAAACGGTTTCATTCAGCTCATCTGGACACCCCCCTCACACTTCAATGGAGGACAACAAATACGCCCACCCAACAAGCCTGTGCTTTTACCTCCCATGCTATGGAGCTGCACGAGGTCAGTCACCCGCTTGTCACGTTCAGGGAGATAACCCAGCATTATCGCATTCTGAGACAGACCGTACCTTCGCCTTACCCTGACCTTTCCAGAGAACAACAAACTACCCTACGGCTTATACAATCCGGGCTCCTTCCCACAGCCAACGCGTCTTCACTTAACGCATCCGAATCGCTACGACGCTGAATGTAAATTTTGCTCAGAAGTAGGAACACTCCGCCCCGTAATCGGGGTGTGCGGCTTTAGCCTTGAGCACCCTCCTCTCTTTCCGTCAACTACCCAACCAGAGCAATGGGAGATGCTGCTCTCCAGGCCCTCTTTACCTACCCAGCTTCAGTGGGTGGACAGAACACAGGCGCGCGGACTGCATATGGGCCCCACGGAAGAAGGAATCACTCCCCAGGGCTGCACTCTGGGCCGTTCAGAAATCTGAACAGAAGTATTTCTTCCCCCTGCCTCCTTCTCTGCCGCAAAATCTCGTCGCCTCCGTCCGCGGCGCAGAGGACGGAGAAGACAGATCGTCTAACACCGGGTTGGAGCTTACTTTAATTTTATAAAAAAAGTTTCCACTCTTGTGCTACACCAATACAACTCAACCAAACACCGTTCATGCTTCATGCATTGATTTAACCTTAACAAGAATATCTCTTTGAAGTAATAAATGGCGTGGTTAAGTGCATTTCACTTCTCTCTGGTTTTGCTATTTGCAGAGCGATGTGAGTGAGTGTAAGTGACGTCGTATGGGTAATCGTTATGGGTGCCGTTTACAGCTTTGCTTTCCAACCACATTCACGGGGTGGATTGGCGCGATTTTTTATCATGTTTATCACAGGATTCTCTGTGATGCCTTTGTATGTTCTAACCTCACAAATAAAAACTTTTGCATAGAACAACTTCAACTGTTGTTTTGTTTCTTCGGACACCTGACAACTATTCGAATTCATCTTCGCAGCGCACAAATGACAGGACAAAGAGGAGGAAAACACTGGACAAGCGCTGAAGATGTATCCTGCCTTTCCTCCCCTTTGTCCTGTCATTTGTGCGCTGCGAAGATGAATCTGTACCAACTAGCCCGGTTTTCTGCGGCGGACTATTCGAATTCACTTCGAAAATATTCGAACCCAGGACTATTTGCTTCGAATTCGCTTCGAACTAAAATAACACTATTCGCACAAGCCTAATATTTTGTCATTGCAAGATGCACAATTTTGCCAAATGGTCAGGTGTCCACCACAAAAAAAAATGTTCTATTGTGGGTAGTAGCCTGGAAGAGAATGCAGCCAATATTCCACACCCCCTGTGTTTGTGTTGCCCCTCTTCTAAATTTGCTTAATATTGTGGAAATTGATGAAATGATTTTATGCTGCTTTATATTGCCTAAATAGTTGTCAAGCAACGTTTTACTATTTCCTACAACTAATTTGGATTATTAACCTGACGTTGTCATATTGGGCATATTATTGGCATCTTGCATAAGTGGCACTCTGAAGCCTCTTAAATGTATCCCACTAGCCCCCTTCCCCTATCATCAGTCGCTGTTGACTTCCCCTACCCATGGCCTTCCATGTATCAAAAGAATGGTTCATTAAAAATTTTTTCAGCAAGAGTTCACTGGTTACCTGTAAAATAGTAGCTACCTTAAGCATTTACCTTTGCCCTGCCTTGTGGTCTAAAAAGTCTCCTTACACAAAAATGTGTCCATCGGGTGTTTCATTTGGGTGCGTGTCTGTGTATACTCAGATTAGTGTGTTTACCTCATCGCAGGAAGGTTAACCCTCCGTCATTGGATCAGCCTACCTGGATTTCCAGCACTTCAAACATCATCAAGACTCGGCCACTTTGAATAGGTTTTCACTGTAATGCACATGTTTTGATATATTTTCGGTGATCCCTAACTTATTTTTTATGATCAGTCTTTTTAGTTCTTGCAGTTGACTTTTTTTTTGCTATAACATTGAAAGGCTGAAAGGCATTCAGTATCTAGTCATTTTTTATAAGCATGTTTAATTGCTATGGCAGCCAAATAGAACGGGTTGTTTCTAATTTTTGCCTTTTATGCATATCAAGTTTTTTTTTACTCCCACATCTTTTGGCCACCTTTTATTCTATTTTGACTTGTCATGTGTATTTTGAATAATAAAATGCTAGTCTTGCAAAAGTTGCTCAGTGTGCTTATTGCTGCATTTAAGGTGTGTCTAGACGCTTTAGCTCAGTCAGATTTGTCAGGCCACACGAAATGCAGTAAAATGTGGTTATGCTGTCCCATCTATACAATATCAAAGTTGTTTTAGAATTAAATAAGTTATATATGTGCACTCTTATTCTGATAATCACATTTCTATATACCCCTGGGCGTAAAACAGGAAGAGAGCTATAAGAGTCGTCTTGATGACATCTTAATAAGATGATAGCAGATGGCTACAATGCCGCTGGCGTAAACTGCTGTGAGAGGTTTTCCTTTATGTCTCCACAATTACTAGAAAACATCTTCACAAGACATTATGTCTCTATCTGGCATGCTTAGAAGTCTTCTCGTAGATTGCTATTCAAAATTTTGAGAATGTCGTCAAAACGGAGAATAAACGTTTTGTTGCTTTCAATCCAGATAGCTATGAGGTGTTTAGTATTCGTCCTGTAAACGTCTTGTTGGAATTTTAGCAGGTCTCTGAGATATCATCAAGAATATCTTGCAAGACTTGTAGCTCAGGCATAGCGTCGCGTTAGCCGAGCTACAAGGATGGCTATCTCCAGTCTTGGCAATGTCTATAAAAATCTTCAGGTGTTGCGTAGACATCTTGGAGGTCTTGCCCAGATGTCGTATAGAAGTGTGGTAGCTGTCCTAATGTGCAGATCAAGATGTCTTGGACGCTACACAAGATAAGTTTGAGAATTCTACAAGACGTGCTTGCGTTCACTGGGAAGTGAACTGCGAGCTCAGAAACTTATCTGAACTATTCGAAGCGGGGCGTTTTGGCAGCGGGTTGAAACGGGAAGGGTGTTTTGCGAACGGGTTGAAACAGGAAAGCGGCCAAACGGGAAGGGCGTTTTGGGAACGGGCGTACACGGGACGGGCCCAAAACGGGAAGGGCGTTTCGGGGAATGGGTTCAAGCGGGGCGGGTTCAAACGGGAATGGGTTGTTTTCGGGCTACACCCATGGAGCGTCATGGTATTTGGTGCCGTTAGCTGTAATTTTTTAATGCTTTACGTTCGCCGGACGTAACTCAAAACATTGGCCTAAAGTTCCGTTGGACGTAACTCTATAAACTGGCTTAAAGTTACGTCGGACGTAGCTCTAGTTTTCAATTTTGGGTTCCGTCGGACGTTACTCTAGAAACTGGCTTATAGTTCCGTCGGACGTAACTTTAGTTTTCAATTTTGGGTTACGTCGGACGTAACTCTAGAAACTGGCTTAAGTTCCGTCGGACGTAACTTTAGTTTTCAATTTTGGGTTACGTCGGACGTAACTCTAGAATAGAAACTGGCTTAAAGTTACGTCGGACGTAACCCTAGTTTTCAATTCTGGGTTCCGTCGGACGTAACTCTAGAAACTGGCTTAAAGTTCCGTCGGACGTAACTCTAGTTTTCAATTTTGGGTTCCGTCGGACGTAACTCTAGACACTGCGTTTCAGAAAACCTAACCTTTTAACCTGAACTTACTTCGAACCTAAGCAGCCTTCTATGCGCTTTAAGCATGGTGGCCTGAAGGAGGGGGTTTAGAATCGAGAAAATAAGGTTGTCTGTGAACGAGAAGCCAAAGAAAGAACACTCCACTCAGGCCCCACAGGATGTGTTGAGGCAGGCTTCAGATCAGAAATCCGCCTGCGGGGCTATTCCGGCTTAGCGCTGAGGCCAAGTCGAATTTGATTACGGTCAAAACTGAACCATCAAGGACAGGACAGGCTTAGCACACATGCTGAGGGACCTGTCCACAGGCGACAACGTTAGGTCGCAACATCGCTAGTGTAGAGCAACGGGACACCGCATTGCTCAGCTCCGACCGAGCGGATCAAGTCTGGCCATTCAGCAGGCCGAAGACGCTGCTAGAGCCCAAGGGCTCTTGGCCTACCTCTAGGATTATTGGCTGTTACGCAATAAAGTTTTTTCGTCTATCTATCTACCCTTAAGCATTCACGATGTACGAAATAAATGATGATGATTATTATGATTATGATGATGATTGTATATCAGCGTGGGAGTTCCACCAGGATCCTTGGAGAATCTCCAAGCTATCACCGCGTAAATTTCAGCGTTAATTTGCGATCAGAGCACAAATATGAGAATAAGAAGAGCAGTATTCCGTGCGCATAGCACGGAATAGGTGACTGATGTAGGTGTGGATGTGGGGGGAGGGGGCCATGCGTGGTGGTGGTGGTAATAGAAACTTTATCCGAAACTGTACAGCAAGAGGAGCCAGTTTGGAGCAGCGACACTCCAGTCCCCCAGGAGCCCGCGGGCACTACCGGCGAGTTCGGCCACCTGGATCACACACTCTCGCACTTGTGGGTCGGAGCCGAGCTGTGTAGCCTCCCAATGACTGAGCTCTCCAGATTCGTCAAAATGGTGCGGCCCGTGCATATGAGGGAGAGTGAGGGGGTTGGCCGAATTGCTGTGCTTCAGGAGTACAGAGAGTGAATTGTGGATTAGGTGCGTGGTAGGAATGATTTCAGGGAATTAAACACCAATTTTGCGTGTTTTGTGAATTATTGCAGTGAGTTTGCCGTGTTCTTTCGGTTTCGGTTGGACGTACGGGGCCCCACATATGATACGACTCACTAGGAAAGCTTCAACAAGTCGGTACGTGTCTTGCTTACGGAGGCTGCGGGGTTGGATGCCGACTGTTTGGGTGAGGTATGTTAGCTGCGTGACGACAAGATGGAGTTGTGGTAAAAGAGTGGCTCCGGAACTGTCGGCGTGTAAGAGAATGCCGAGTATTCGAAGAGTGGTCCCCCGCCGGACGGGAACAGAGGCTATGGTGACGGACGGACGGGTCACGAGTTGGTTGGGGATGACGGCCGCGTGCGCGTGCGCAGAGCACAAGTAATGCGGACTTCTGGGGCACAGGTGAGGCCTCAGTGCTGTAGGTATTCGAGCGTGTAGTCCGTGGTTCGGTGTATATTGTCTTGCTGTTGTCCTACTGATACGGTGTTGGTTCAGGTTGTTAAAACAACTCCGTCAAATGCGTGGTGGAGTTTGGCAATACGAGATAGTTTGCATAGAAGCTGGAGGGCGATATTGAAAAGTAAGGAGGAAAACGACGAATCCTTGAGAGGTGCCTTTTGCTCGCGTGGGAAATGGTCGTATTGTATGGGTCCCAGACTGATTGTGGCTGTCCGACCTACCACAAAGGCTTGACCAAAGTGGTAAGTAGCCGTGAGGCAGTTCCTTGTTTGGAGGCCTCGCTCACGAGATGGCCTTCTTATTGGGGGAACACCTTATAAGACCCGTTCTGCGCAAACCCATGGCATCCGGTGCCTACAACAGTAACAAAAATCCTGTTGACTGAGCCGTTCACATACTCCCATACTATTCTTATATACCCGCTCAAGGAGACATTGGTTAACACACAGCGCCATTGGCGGAAGCCAAACTTGAAGCTTGCTGACGATTTATCCTCAACAATCAAGTAAGTAAGGATTTCGCCTATCACAAACATAAGAAATTTTGAGACTCTTTTTTGATTTCCGTTTTCTCAAGGTGCGGGAACAAGTTCTCCGAAGGGAATTTTATGGCAGCGTACGTAGTCGTCCAGAGAAGGGGCAGTCTGGTCGTCGTCCGGGACACCGTTCTACACGATGCGCTGTCGTCGGGAGGGCAAGGCGAGACCACAGCATATAATTGTCTGCACAAGATGACCACGCGGTACAATATCGGAAATTATGCACCTAAAGTGCCCCTTGGTGAATGTGTGATAGTTTATATATGGTGTGCGGAAAATCTTTTGTCGACTACAAATTTAGGAATTAGATCCAGTGGAACTCGACCCAGTGTTCATGCACTGGAATTTAGGAATTAGATCCAGCCGGCAACCTACTGCCAACGGCCCACGGCTTAACCGGAAGTACGTCACGGTGAAAGGGACTCAAAAGGGACGTTTTCAAAAGGGACAGTTACGAGAATACCGCCCCTGGAGTCTGTTACTAACCTGAAGGCGACGTTCATGAGTCCCAAGATTTTCACATCAAATTTCGGAACCCTCCAGTCGAAGGTGTTGCGACCAAAAAAAGCAAGATATTGCAAATATTTGAAGGCTGAGGGTAAACGCGAAGAATACGCCAATACGTGCTGCAATAAAAGTACGAAACTTGCATGCCCCTAGACATCCCGAAAAAAAACGGCAGTCCACAAAGAATCGGCTTGACATGTGAACGTTCCCCCTCATCAACTGTAAGGGCAGTAACTTGAACAATTATGCAAAAACTATTGTACCATATCTGCAATGAAGTTTTAACAATTTCATATCCAAGTTGACTTCCTTGCATTACCCAAAATATTACTTTCTGCCATGGTTTCAAACAGTTGTCTGAGAATCGGCCCTTCGTTGAGAGCGAGTAAAACTGGTGTGTTCCGTCCGACTTCAATGGCAGCTCACCTAAAACCATCAGCCTTGAAAATAACCTCTCTCATAATTGAAACTAAATTAATTTGCGTGACATTAATTCGTAAAATTTCCAGCAACAGTGCTACTTCCCAACCCCCACGGATCTAACCGTCGCAATCACAGCACAATTGACTAAACAGCGCGAAGTGAACGGGAACAAAGAAGGGTTAAACGACGACAAACGAGCGCGTTTTCAAAACTGCCGAAACTTGGGTCGGTTGGTACATTGATCTAAGCGATAAAACAGTGGCGACTGACGGGCCACAAGGAAAGAGATAGTACAAACACTTGCGCTGGTGTTTGTCCTCTCCTTTCTTGCGTCCTCATTCATCGCGCTGTTTCCATCGCTTCGGAGCTGCTTGTCGTCGTTTTTAACCCTTCCTGTCACGCGTCCACTTACCGCTGGTTAGTGAGAGAATGCTAGCGAACCAAACTAGCCCAGCTTTCACGTTTGTTATTGAGCACATTACGCGTAGAGGCGCGGCAGCAGACAAGGGTTGAGGAGGAGGGCGGGGTCCGGCCGCTAGATGAGTTTATTGTCGAACGTGAAGGGCAGGTTCCTGGCGGAGACGTGCGGACTGGCGGTGCTCGAGGACAGCTCCGAGACCACGGTCGGGGCGAGCGTGGTGTTGACCAGCGTGAGCGCCTCGTCGCCCACCACCAGTCCCGCCCACGGAGTTGAGAATGCCCAGGTACAGGAAGCAGGACATGATCTTCATCACGATGCCCGGAAGGATCTGCACGCGCGCATGTGGGCCACGAACTATAAGTAGGCCTGCTCAACGTAGCACGGCTACTGCTTGGTTTTGAGGCGACACCTGTGGCTGTCACGGGATGACATGGCAGCGCTCGTGATATCGCCGTTCTTTTAACGCTGACCACCGGTCGACGTGAAACGCTGCATGCTCACCAACGTAAATCACGATCTGTCCATTTATGTGAAACTTACCGCAAGCGTATAGACTGCAGAAAGAAAAGTTTTGTCGAAATCACTTCCGCAATATTTTCCTGGGACGGCAAGACTCTGAACAGAGCGGATGGACAACAGTTGAAAAGAAAAGAAGAGGGACAAAGGAAGTTTTAGGTTATAAACAACCTCCACTTCCGTCTTCCTGATAACTTTCGTGATTGATCCAATCCCCCAGCTGGTTTATTTCCCCTCCTCTTCCTCCCCTTCCCCCGCACGAGGCATTCGCCCTCTCCCTTTTAAATAAATTCATTCCTTCATTCATTACCAACCTCTTTGTCTTCTTTATCCACAGTCCGCCCATTCACTATACGCCACCCTCCACTTGGAAACTACCTCGGGGATCGGAGCCTGCTCCCAGTCAGGCCAGTTTTACAAGTTTTCAAGTAGAATAAAACTACCACTACTGCCTCCTACAATGCCTTCTTAGCATCGCATTCATGTCTACATTTGATGTAACGCACCATCTCCAGCGACGAAACGTAGGAGATCTCGAAGATGATGGCGTTCCGAGCTCCCGACGACGGCATCATGTAGTTGAACTCAGAGGCCGCGGACACGGGCAGCATCAGGCTCAGAGGGTGGATGTCCGTCAGCTGGCTCTGCGAAAGGCGCGGGAAAATTTGACACCACAGCATTCATACACGTGGGCCAAACAGAGAGGCTGCGTTCCGAGGTGGCGTAGTGCCGCACTGATGTCACGGCAGTGGAGGGCCAAACACATCAGCGACGAACGACGCGTTTGCGCACGCTCTAGAAACCGATGCGGCAGAGATCAGGAACACGCATGAAGGCTGCATAACGGTTTCGGAGAGGGGGAAAATTCACCCTCCCTTCCTGAAGAAATTTAAGCTGAGAGAAGCCTGAAAGCCTTCTATGCCTATACGTGGTTCATACCTTTGTATTCCTTCTTCATGGTCGATGCGTTTATTGTCTATCTAGAACCGTTCTTTTTTCGCGATTTTCAAACAACCATTTTGACACAATGGAAGCCCGGTTTCACGCACGCGCCATGTGTCCAGATATCTTAACAGGGCTTTTCACTGACCAACCGGTCTATGGGGAAATACATTAGTTTTTCTTTTGACAGGACGTCACCGGTCCCACCAAGAAAGCTTTCACTTTAGAAACGAGTGCGGAAACGCGCCGCTCTCCGCACGTGCGTTTTGACACTCGCCGTCAGGCAGACATATATCGCACGTACCACGTTCCCGGCGATGTAGTAGAGTTCGGGGAGCCGCTCCCTCACCGTGGTCACCTCGGAAGCGATGGAGGTGACGAAGAGGAAGAAGAGCTCCAGCCAGACCGTGTTGGAGGACAGCTGCTTGGACCAGTCCATGAGGGCCTTGAACGCGCCGCACTCCTGCGTTCGTGGAAGGGCGCGGTGGGGATATTTGCTGAGGAGAAATAACGAATGTTCAGCCGGACAGGGATGCCGGGTTATCGCAGAGCAACCCGCCAAATTTTTGAGCCATATAACACAAAAGTAGCCAAATGTCGACT
This sequence comes from Haemaphysalis longicornis, assembly GCA_013339765.2. Classification (NCBI taxonomy): domain Eukaryota; kingdom Metazoa; phylum Arthropoda; class Arachnida; order Ixodida; family Ixodidae; genus Haemaphysalis; species Haemaphysalis longicornis. The sequence continues at coordinate 95,740,015 of CM023453.1, read as the reverse complement.
CACAGAATGGCTCAAATAGCCAAATTACAAAAGTTCACACAATTCAGTTGAAACGTTTGTTCAGATGCCTTCTGCGAATAGTTGGATATATGTACATAATGAGTGCAAGATTTACAACAAAACATCGCTCGTTTGAAGCCCAAAACAGCTGCAATAAGTCGGGTTGAACCGCTCCAAAATGATCTCGGTAGGTGTGAAGTCCTCAGAATGCTTGCCGTATCGCGTTATTCCGAACTTTACATGCAGGCTGTTCTCAGACATATTTAGGGACATCCTCTTCCGAAAATCAGTTTTCGTTAGAGTTACTTGACTAAAAACTCGTTCAACCGCAGCATTGCAAACTGACAGCGTGAGCAGTGAAATGGCTGTCGTTGCAACACGAGTGGAAACATTCGGACACCAGCACTGTATTTGGCACCTAGGACATTCTTGCAAAAAATGGTTACGGGGTCATCACGGAGGTCATCAAGCTTACGCTGCAGCAAGCAATAATCTGACTGCATTGCATAAATAACTTGACGCAGGAATAAACTTCCCGAAAGCCTTGAACAGAGCATCGAAAGAGAATTTACTAGTGTTGCACTGCAAGTGGAGGTCGCCTAACCATTTCAGATCGGATGGAAGGCGCTTCAAGGGGCTTTTCATACATATGATCATGAATGAACGGCACTGCTCAAGAATAATGGCCTTCTCGCCTTCGTTATGTTCCCCTAGCCGTCACGAAAACATTTCCCAGTTGGCAGGCTCGAACATGCTTAAGTGGCTGTCACAATCGGCACTTTAAATAGCCAAAAAATAGTCAAATAGCCAATCAAAAGTTTTGCCATCAACCACAAAAGCAGGTAGCCAATTTTCAAGTACGTGCATTATTTTCGAAAGTTCCACTTCAGGCCGTTCGTTGGGTGTATTTTGCCGGCGATTTCATAATTTAAGCAGCAACATATGCTTCAAGACTCGGTTGTAAAATTATTCGCACTTGTAGAGAGAACTGAGCTGCGTAATCAACATTGCACGCAATGTAGACAGCAGGTTGATGTCTACATTGATAGCAGGTTGATAGAAAATATACTTGTAGCTAATCGGCACACTTGCTGCTTGGGGCCAATTTAGAAACTATGCAGTTGTGCGAAAACGGGATATGATTGTTGTTGGGACAAAAAGTCTGGACGCCCCAAGTGGACGTCAAAAACGGAATTGTCGCGGCCAGAACGGGGACGTCTGGTCGCCCCATAAATATGAGCTTCTCCTGAGAGTTCTTCCCGCCATGGTGGGGTCGATCAGCGTGCATATTGAAAGGGATCGACGGACACTGTAATTTTTTTTTACTTTTTGTAAATCTTAAATGCTTTCAGAACGTAGTCAGCAAACACACGTAGTACTTAGAATAGGGGGGTCACAAAATACTTCAGCCCAGAGTTACTTCTCTATACCCATCAGATCACTTATAAACTAGTTAAAAAGATTCTTCCATATTTCCCAATCTTGGCGTTCTCCCGAGCGCTCGAATTACTTCACCAGAGCGATGTAGCGGCCATTGACCGGCTATCTTTCAGCTGCTGCAATGAATACATCCGATGGCCACTTTTGAAAAAATCGCCGCAAAAGCAAAGCGAACAGAAGGGGTATCTGCTGCGACGAACAAATCCCGCAGTGCCGCTCCTTTCTGACGATAATTTCAGCTGTCACAATGCTTCCAGACGGGAAGAAAGAGTGAAAAAACGTTTTATCGAAAGTGGTTACGAAATCCTTTGAAAGGACCGTGCTTTCGTAAATGCCCAACAAAACGAGCGCCCCCAGAGCGGAAGTGCGCACGCACCCAGAGGGCGTAGGAGATGGCGATGTTCCCGGACATGACGAAGATGACCCCCCAGGGCATCTTGTGGTACACCTCGTTCCACTTGAGGATGCGGTTCTTCAGCTCGAAGTGTGGAAGTCCGACGGCAGCAGAAACGCCAGGATGACCACGAAGTAGCCCACCGTGGATTCGCTCACCAGGCTG
>CM023453.1:95518016-95733016 GCA_013339765.2 Haemaphysalis longicornis | reverse complement strand
TTGATGGTACTCGCGCCACAATACCCTGCCCCCATAAATACAATCGCCTTTGTTTTTTAGGTAGATCGAGAACCTTACTGCAAAGCGTCAGACAGGCCGTCCGTAGACCGCAAACTGCGACCCAAAAGGCCTCAGACTGGTGCGTAGCAGGGAGCTGCGATTTAGATGTTACCGTTCAAATGCTTGCGGAAGAAAAGTAAATTGGGTCTCTTAGTGCACGTGTGCCCTCGACTTCAAATATCCGACGCCATTTGAAACTAAAAAAGAAAAAAAAAAATTTGCCGTGACCAGGATTCGAACCTGGGTTATTGCGGCCACAACGCAAGGTACTAACCACTATACGATCACGGCTGTCCGGGGGGACGGGAAACGTCTGCATAAAAATCGACGTTACGCGTGCAGTAAAACCGGCTACAATAATCCCGTTTGCATATTCGCTTGCTTTGCACGCTTTTCACGCAGAAAACTACCGTCACATCTGGGCGAGCCTTGACCGAAGCTTCGTGAGTTTGGACACAACGTCGCAGCGTCGCGACGCCGTAGGAGCATGCCGTAGCAGTGCAGTAGTGAACGAATGCAATCGAGCGCTGCGCAAGCCCGGGGTTCCGTGCAGCGAATGCCGTTAGAAACTCCTAAAAGACATCGATCTAAATTCGTGGCAGCCGTGGCCACACGATTGCGACCATTACGTCGTTCTTTCGCCTGAATTATGAAAACGTAAACACGGCGGCCGCGGCGACGGAACGTGAGGCGGCGCGACGACAGAAGAGAGAGGAGGGCACTTGTGCTACGTTGTACGAAACTCTATCTCATAATAAACCTCGTATTCGTTAAACTCTGTGTATTTAACGAAGAAAGAGAAGCAAGAACACTACACGTATGATGTTAGTACGCACTCCAATCGGTGCACGTCGAAGTGGACAAACGCAAGCATGAAGCTCGTGTGTTGAGAAAGTGCGGTGTCGCTTCGTTTTTAATCACTTTGACGTCTCGTCCGTGCACCGTTACTTCTACATTTCACTTTCACGCGCAAACAGCCATGTGCACCTTGGTTACTGCTTGCAGATACGGGGTGACGGTCGACTTGGTCTCTGAGGTGGGCTGCGGGTGTTTCTAATCGCACGCCCTGTGCGAACAATGTTTACTTTCCAGTCGCACGCGGTGTGCGAATAAATTTAGTTTTTAGTTGGCACGCGGCGTGCGAACAATTTATTCCTGGTTCGCTCACGTTGAAAAAGCCACTTGCCGCTCTTCACCCGTGTACACGTCCGTTCATAAATCAGTACATTTGAGTTATTCCTTCATCACTGAGGTGACCTATGGCCTAAATTTATGAGAATGGAGTATAATTTAGAGCACATGCATAACGTCCTCCGATGATTTGGTGGATCTTTTCGATCGCATGTGCATGCTTGCCATCTTAAACTACCCGATTTACTAGCTAGGTACTTTAGTATAACTGCGCTGTCTATGCCTCCCGTAAACAGAATTAAAAATTGTGCACGTGAAGTATATAAAAAAAAAAGCTTTGAATGTCCACTGTCCAGTACTTTGAACATTTATCGTGTCCCGGTGGTCTGGAGCCCCCCGCAAATTAAACGACACCGGAGTAGCCATTTACTCTGCAAGCGGTGCGACATTTCGACGCCCAGAGGTGAAAATGGTATTCGAAAAATGGCATAAAATTTGAGCTTAAACGGCCGCTGCCGGGCGAATTTGCTAAAAAAAAAAAAAAACATTGCGGTATACCTAGCTTATTTCCTGAAGATCTGACGTGTATGCATCTTTCGCAGCGGTTTTTTGCGTCCGTAAAAGGAGGAAAGTCGCTCCCTCCTTACTTCGACCCCTTGTTCGCCTCCGGCATTTCAAATTTTGATATAAGACAGCGTATATTGCCCCTCCAGAAATGTACGCCTTCCGAGCAATGCATGGGTGTTTACAGGTGAAACCGACTTTGCGAGATCGGTGTAAGCTTGGTCCTTGTACGCTGGTTTCCTCGTCACGGTGTGTTGCACAGTGAAGCCTACTCACGATGAAAAAATAGGTGACCTTCCCGTAAACGCGGCGGGAAGCGGCCGCCAACAACGATCGGGCCGCGGACGCTAAGCGTAAGCGCGATGCCCGTCGGGTCTTCGACGAGGCGGAAGCGCGCGAAGCGTCGGCGTCACTTCGACGAGGCGGTAGCGAAGTAAAAAACGTCGCTGTCGTAGCGTTCACTCCTCGGCGCCATTTCACTGTGAGTTAAATTTCTGGCCAAACAACGAACAGGATGCCCTCAGGTCATCAACCTTCACAGAGTAGGATATGGCACTGATTTTTTTCTTTATTTCTGATTTTATTCATTCGATTTTTACAATCGCATCGTGAGAAACTATAGGCGCACTTCTGATCTCCGATTTAACATGCTTATGAGAAAAAAATAATAATGAAACGTATATTATAGTTTTATCGCAGCAGGCAGTTCGTATACTGTGTACCCTACTGGCAATGTGTGATTTCCTACAGCTGGCTCAGCAAGTTTGGGCAGTGGATGATCACATCCTTGCCTAGTCTCCAAATTATTTTCGGCGTTGATCTGCCCTTCTGAGTACCGAGGGCTATTAATACTGAGGGTCGGACAGACATCAGGACCCAGGTGAGCTCAAATTTTCCGCCCAACGAGAGGCTAACAGCTTCGCTGCAAAGAAAGGCTTGTCGCTTAGCCTAAGAACACTAAGAAGCTAAACCACCGCGGCACATGCACGGCGTGGCGGCAGCACGCACTCCTCCACATTTGCAAATAGAGGAATGTAATTTTTGTTCCTGGTGTCGTCCCTGTGCCGTTTTTAATGCTTCAACGTTCTACGTCCAACCCTTAGCACTTTCTCGGGAAGTTTTCTCGGCACCTGAGCAACCGCTATAAAAAGGAAGCGAATACGCATCGAATTCCCCAGCCGCAGCGACTGGTCATGTAATGGACAGTCGTGGTCACTTGCGTATGTATCTCGCTTGCAGTTTTAGGGGAGAAGCCCCTTAGGGGCCGGGGCTGTGTTGCTTCCCCTGTCGTCGTCGTCGTCGTCGTAATCGCCGTTCATCTCATGTAGCCGCGGTACTAAAACCCCAGAAGCACGTTTACGAGACGCGTACTAAAAAACGCCGCGACACTCGTTTACGCCTCGGGCTAGAGAGCTTCGTGCTTCAAAGACAAGAGACTTTTACAGCAAATCTGTACACCTCTACCCTTCAACGGTTTCATCTCCACTGGCAAAAACGTCAAGGCGTTTTTTGGTGACCGGGATTTTTTTTCTTCTCTTTCTTACCCCGAGACCACCTATCTGTTAATAGTACCGTTAATAGTACCGTAGTCCGAGGTGGTCCTGCCAGCCGCGGATGATGTGCGGCTGCCTAGTCACCCACAGCACCAGGCACAGCAGGAACAGGCCAGTCACCGTCATCTCGTTCAGCCTGCGACGCGACACATGGCACGCGTCGGCGTCGAACGACAGACGCCCCGGGGCATTCACAGTGGCGCACACATTGAAGACAAGATGCAAGCTAGTTCAATTTAAAAAGAAAAATACTGCCTTTGGTAACTCACTCGACCCCGTTCCATCCAAGAATACGTTTTTTTAAAGAAACAACGCAAGAACTACGAAAAAAAAAACTTTCAAAATTCCCGCTACAGTGACGCAATATGCGCAGGAGTGACGCAATAGGGGCCAGCACAAGGAACATCGTTATCAGTGCGTTAACTGCACGTTTGCCTTCAAGTGGTTTGATCAAAAGGAACGAGATGCCCCACTACAATCGCCCAGTCATGTTTCTCGGCGGTGGCTTGGGTCAGCGGCCGCCAATCACTATGAAGCCAGATTCTGTGACGTCATAGGGAAATCGCCGGAAAATGGCTGCAGAGTCGCCACCGGGGCTCTTCCTGTTATCAATCTCGGGACTAAGGCTCCCCGAGAAGCAATCCGGAATTCGTTTCTCACATAGTTTCTAGTGACGTGGAGAATCCGCGAGCTATCCGCGGTGAGTCGGATGCTGTAAATCAAAGAGCCGCACTCCTTTATATGTTTTCTTTGGGATCTCTATGATTTGTTTGAAGTTTACAATAAAATTGGTATCACTGTTATTGGGACAGAACAGTCTCTTGAATGAACCGAACTTGTGTTTTGTCCCATGTCCAGTTTAAATATACAGACGCGCGCTGTTAGACTGTATACTTACGGCGAAAAAATATACGGCACGTTAGGGTAAAGCCGCGGGTGTTCTTTTTTTTATCTATTCACTGACATTGATGCCAACAACAGCATGAACATCAACTAAACACTCGGTGGTTTCTATTGATGAAATTACTATGGTCAAGCGTTTGCAGCTGATTAGGAATTACTGCAATTGATTGATTGATTGATTGATTGATTGATTGATTGATTGATTGATTGATTGATTGATTGATTGATTGATTGTGAGGAACGCACCGACGCTACACAGGCGCGGAGGTGCGCCGTAGTGGAGGGCTCCGGATTAATTTTTACCGCCTGGGGATCTTTAAGGTGCGCCGAAATCTCGAACGCACGGGCGATTTCGCTTTTCGCCTACATCAGAAAAGCGGCCGCCGCGGCCGGGAATCGAACCCGCGTCCTTGGGTTCAGTAGCACAGCGCCTTATAGGGAATTACTGCAAAGCTTCATGTATCGAGCCAATTTTCACTTCCAAAATGAACTGTTACATATGACCAAATCGAGCTTAACCAAACTGGCTTTATCAATCACTGTTGTTTAGAATGGGGGGAGGGGCGGGGGCATATTGCGCGGTATGGGGTTTAACCGGAAACGAAGGACGCATTGAGTGCAGCTGTGAGTCATGTCAGTCAACTTTCGTGGACGTCAGTTTCACTGCGTACGTAGTATGAAAGACGTATTCAAGCAATAAAATAGGCTTCAATACACGGCTTACCCGAACATTCACGCGATAACATTAAATAAAAGCATAAAAAGAATAACACCACCCTTTCTCGTTATTTTGTTTGAGCACTGCCATACTATGGATGTGAGTAAAACATGAAAAACAGCATTGTTCTTAAAACTTGAAAAACAGTTTTTTTTGTTCATGTATATTCGGATTTACAGTGCGTAGTCAATTTTCGTTAATAGCTATCCTTTGACGCTGCCCATCAACGTGAACGTTTAGAAACTCATCTTTTTTCTTACTGCGCCATTTCACCTGCCTTAAACGAAGGATATATGGGCCAGAAGTTGACAGAGGTCGCACACTCACGTCATCTCGCCCACTTGCTCGAGCTTGCTGCGGCAAGCTTCCTTGGCGGCTGCAGACTCCTCGGCGCCATCCTCGTCACTGAAACGAATCCAGGACAATCGCTGCAAGAACATGTAGCCTGTGCACCGTAGCCTGAGCACACGTTGCGTCGCCACCGTAACAAATGTTTTTAAACTCTTTCCCATTTGTCTCTCCTTCACCCATATGCCCCATCATAATGATGATGATCATCATCAGCTTATTTATGTCCACAGCAGGAGCTCCCATTGACTTGCAGCTGATCCTATCGCGCAGCGTCGTAATTCATTATTTGCCACCAAATTTCCTTTCCCTCCATCGAGTGATCAGTCTTCTGCTTCAATAATCTCGCCTCTCGGTAGCCACTCTGTTATCCTGGTGTTCTATCACGTGGTCACTTCTCCGCATAACATGTGCAGCCCAGCTGGACTTCTTTCTCACACTTTGAGCAAGGGCGTTTTCCAACCGAGTTTGCTGCCTCATCGAAGCAAGTTCAGAAATGGCTAGGGATTCAAAAATTGGCCACAACTATTAGTCAAGTTGTTCCCCATCCTGAATTAGAAAATTTTATCATATCACGAACGACTGTTGCGTACATCGCAATTAGGGCGCCACGTCCCCGACACACTACTGTTTTATTGTCTTTTTGTTTTTGTTTGTTTGCAAAAACACCAGTTAGTCTGGCCACGGTTGATGCGTTTCGAGGGCCGAAATAATGCAGCCAAGAGCGTGGCCAGCAGCACTCACTACTTCCTGAGGAAGACGTAGAAGATGAAGAGCCATCCGAAGATCAGGATGACCAGGCCGAAGGTTCCGTTCATCAGCACCCACTTGGACTGGCTGATGCCGTAGTTGTACTGGCTGCAATGAGCGCAGAGTTACACTTAATATACAGTATATATTCAGGTATAGCCATCGTAACCGCCAGCCTGTTTGAGTCCAGTGAAGAATGAATTCCTCTCCCATTGACTTCCAACTGCTCTTATCCTGAGCTGTCCGAATCCCTCTTTACCACCAAATTTCCGAAGTTTCTGTAACTCATCCCTCCATCGAGTCTCCCTCTACTTTTAGTCCTGTCTCTTGGTATCCACTTTGTTACCCTGATGGTCAACCTGTAGTCCCTTTTCCGCATTACATGTCCATCCCAACTCCCCTCCTTTCACTTAACTTGAGCTATTATGTCTCCCGCACGGGTTTTCTCCGTAATCCAAGACGTTTGTTTCTATATCTCTATGCGTTCTATGTTCATGTCATTCTCCTTTCCGTGGTTCCTTTGGACGAACTAAGTTTTGTTTCGAGGTGCTTAGTAAGACCCCAGATTTGTGCCAAATTTGTACTTACCGGAGCTACGTATTGGTTCTCTATTAGCGACACAAATAGCCCGCTGTTCGCTATTTCCGAGCGCTTAATCGCCAAATGCTCTCCAGCCTCTCTAGTGGGGTTGAAGACGTGCAAATGTTTTGTCCTACAACTTTCACTGAGTGTTATAAAATTGATCTTAAATTATTCGTGAAACAACGAAAATGTTTTTTTAGGCGATGCACACAACAAAGTCCCCCTAAACCACCAGCTAAAAAAACAAAGAAAACCGCTTTACCGCTGCTATAACGGGCTTTTATTTTTTTCCTACGCGAATAAACTACCTCCTCAGCGTTATTGCTGCACTTTACGTGTTTTAACTGTTCCAAAAACGCTACAAACGCACCGATTGCGATGTAGTACAAATCTGTACTCTTCCTAGAATTTCCACTGAGGCACGGATGGCCTGGAACGAGTCGCGTTGAATAAATCGCCGGGTTGCTCTAGGAACTCTATAGGCATCGGTCGAAACTACTATCAATGCAGTTGTGGCTGGAAGACTAGGCATTCCGGCGACGTGTGCCGTAGAGGTTACTCAGTTTCTTTTACAGACATCATGAATGTTCTAATGCACCATCGAATGAGGAAACTGCGTATGGCATTCTTACTCCACAAGCAGTGCATCCAGGATGAAACAGGGCTTGTTTGCCAGCAACACGGCCGTTCCGCTGACAGCAGCGTAGCTCAGGGCGAGCATGAACGCCTTCCGCAAGATGGCGCAGTGTCTGCAAACGTCACAACCGCAAGTCCTTGCACTTACACCTTCCAGGCTATACCAAAACTATGCGAGCATTCAACATGCACAAAGTCGAAGACCCGCCACGGTCAACTATGCAGGAAGTTTAAGCTTTCTTAGAGGGATCCATGGCCGTTCGGTCAAAAAAACTAATGCATTTCCCCATAGACCGGTTGGTCGGCTGAAAAGCTCTGATAAGATCTATAAACACGCAACGCGTGTGTGAAACCGGGCCTACATTGTGTCAAGCTTACTGGAAAATCGCGAAAAAGGAACGGTTCTAGAAAAGGCAATGCACGCATCGATCGTGAAGAATAGAATACAATAGCGTGCCGATCACAAACCACGTACGGGTACAGTTAGATCGTAGATGCGTTTACTTAGTGCGCGAAAAATCGTCGCATGGGTTCGTTCTCCGTTTGCGATTTGGGTTTTGGAGGTTTGGCAATCGATTGGGCGCACTTTCAGCGAAGGTTGGAGCACGCTTTTAGCTTTCGCACTTCTCTCAACGTTCTTTAAAAAGGGATGGTAAATTTTTGGCAGTAGCTTTGACAGATTTTTAGTGGTACTCTTAACAGTAGGCTTAAATGCTGTACGTTTAGTTAGGCTATCGTCTGCGACGAGGGTGAGGTGACTAGCACCCCTTCCTGGCAAGTGGATTGAAATTGCACTCAGGTCGGAGGGAATCGATGAACCGAAGAAAAGAGACGATATGTTATCGAATACTGAGCTAGGCAAATATGCATTCTAAATCTTCCTTACATGAGAAGGCTCACGCTTATTCGGGTTGAGAACACTTGCTTTGAAACATTTCTTTATTGTCTGCTTTGTATCCGCTCATTCCCAAATTCTACTGTGTAGTGCATTTATGTGACTTCTGTAGCTACGTGATCGACGCATTTAAGCTCGGTTTTACTCGTGCTTAAATTTACAATGCCTTCATATCTCAGAATTATCGTGTTTTTGACCCAGTTGCAATCAATGCAAAACTATTCACGATGAAATATTAGTAAGTGTAGCCTTTGAACAAAGACTTACGGGAGTGCTTACGTCTGCTCTTCGTGGAGGACGTGGTCGTAGTCCGCTGGAAAGAATCGTCGTAGCAAATCATGACCCAAACTGGTTGCGTGTACTACGAGGGTCGTATAGTAAAGACCTGCGCAAACTTTAGACAACTAAACCTCGTTAGAGGCACTAACCAGGTGAGCTTAGAAAAATAACTTGGTGACAGCGCATGAGTTTAAACTACACCTCTTACGATCTACGGCCAACTACTACATTATTGGTGGAGCTATAACCTCAATAATACGCAACATCATTGATCTCGGTTACGCAAAACTGACATCACAAGTTTCCAGCCAAAACGTCCCTTCAAAGCTCCGGCTGCAATATGTGATTTGTCCCATCAAGAGATCCACGTATCTCGCGTATGGCCTAACTAAATGCGGGAACATTAATATTGCGCTAGACGAAGCGAACACGATTGTTACAAAAGCGCGGTATAACTCCACTTCGAATGAGGCCTGATGCCTAATTTTGAGGTTTTTTTTACACTGCAAATTGGCTTTTCTTTAAAAAAATATTGGCTTCTAGCCCCGTTCATTTATTTTATATTGGCTTTAAACCTGCCATAGCCTTGCTGGAGCGGGCCTCGTTCCCCACTTTATTTTTCTTTTTCTGGGGGGAGGGAGGGGGGTTAGGGGGAACACGGAATTTTAAAAGGATTTAAAAAAGCCTGATGACCCATTGCATGTATGACATCGACCAGTTTTCTGCGAAGTTCCGCAAAGGCAAAATTTGACATCTACCTGAAATTCAGCCGTCCGGCTAGGGGAAAGCTGTCCAGCCTTTTCATAAACTTCGCAATTCAACTTTGCAGTCCAAGGTCCTGTACTACGAGGAATTTTGAATGATCGACGTTTAACGCGCCTACAGGCCATGAGGCGCGCCGTAGTGGAGGGCTCCGGATTAATTTCCACCATGCATTAGGGGATCTTTAACGTGCGCCGAAATCTCGAACACACTGGCGTTTTCGCTTTTCGCCTCAAACCATGACGGATTTTAATGGTGTATAGCTTTTCCTTGTGGCCACTTACGGCTACACTTCAGGAAGATGTCAAATTTTCTCTTCGCACGTATGATCTATTATATTTAGGCAACAGTCACTATCATCCCTGGCCGCGTTGCATGCTCACCGTAGGGGGCAATGTCCTGTGCCTCGATGGCCGCCTTCGCGGCCTCCTGGTCCGCTCCAGCGGCTGCGGCGGCCGCCTGCTGCTGCTTGAGCCTCGCCTCCTCGGAGGCCTTGTTCAGCTTGACGACGCGCACGCGCACCTTGCTGGCGTACACCTCGGCCACCAGGGTGTCCACCAGGGAGATCATGATGGCCGTCACCGCGGCGTCGGTCACGAACATGGAGAAGAGGAACACGAGGAACATGTACGTGAGCAGCAGCCAGCGCACGCTCGTGCCCACGGCCAGCAGCAGGTAGAGGGCCATGCGCCGGTTCAGCTTGGACGTCTGCAGCAGGATCGAGATGAACAGCCCCGACAGCGCCCGGATGATGTCGTCCTGCGGGCAGAGGGGAAGAAGGACGACCGCATGCACAGAAGGAGCTTACTTGTCGCTGGACCAGCCGTGGAGTCCTCGGGCCCACGTCTGAAAGACTTGTAGTGTACGAAGGTGATGGCAATGCGAACACTTAAAAGAAAAAGGAATAAATGCAGATGAAGAGGCAATATATTTGAGGCTTATAACTGATAAGCCTTAGTGAAATTTGTACACAAATTGCACGATGCTCTCTTGTACGATGTAGTCGGATGCAGGACTGGGATAATTGAGCATCAGGGAGGGGCGAGCTCAAAAACCACGTCAAAGCTACTCTTCTTTCCTTGTGAGGACCAAATAGCGAGCTAGGCGCGTTCAGAAATTTCCTCCTCTCTTTTCTCCCTATCCCATCATCCAGGCATCAGAGCCACCCCAGTTTCACTATATTTTTTTAATTTATGTATTCATACATATACCTGTATTAAAAATTGGTTGCAAAAGTTACTTGAACCTCGGAGCATTATAGAAACATCCGTTCCTCAAAGTTTACATTCAAAGCCACGTGCATCACTGCACAGATTGGAGTAGCCAACGCTTTCATGCAGGGGTCCTTGGCCTGTATGACGTTCTCCGATACATACATGTTCTGGATAGGGTGGAAAAACATTCTTGCGAGAAACTGCGCGCTGGGAACAAGCGGCCCCGTCGGCCATTCTTGGTCTTGCTTCCATAACCTGGTTATTTCTTCATAGCATTTCAAACACTTGAGACAAGACGACGCAGCAACGTGGCGACCGGTGAGGCGGTTACAAAAGCAGACAATGCGTAGCAGACAGTCCGTGTGGCTTAGTGGATCAACAGACGCTTCTTCTTTTCAAACCGCTCTCCTCGCATTTTGAGCAATTCAAAATACTCTGTAACTTGTTTCTATCATGCTTATCTTTTCTAAGCTGTAGATGTGTGCTCCTGCTTTCGAAATACCAGATTTTCTGGCACTTTTACACCTTTTGTTTTTGGATACAATGTTAAACGCTGTAGTTTGCAATTAATTGTCTTATGTACTTCTTTTGCCTTTATAGTATTCCGCGCTGTATTTTGCAATTGTCTTGTATACTTCTTTTGTTTTTATTGTATTCCAATGTCGCTTTTCTTGTGTCGATTCTTTTCTCTTTTCTTTCGCTAATATTGTATGTTTCGTCGGCTTTCACCTCATTGCCTCCCCTATTAATGCCCACTTGGAGCATTAGGGGGCCTGAATAAATGAATAAAAATAAATAAATGCGCCCTCATTTGTTCGCGGCTAATGCCCACATCTGCTCACGTTCATGTATCTCTTGGCGACGTCCTTGGCTGGAATGAGGTTCGACAGCGGGAACACGACGAGCGGCACGAACGAGGCCACGTGGTACGGGATGGGCTCCAGGGTCCACAGCACCACGATGCCGCCCACGGCCAAGCCGCACTGGAGCAGCTGCAGCGGGTATACAGACGCGCGGTGTTAGGCGCTCTCGCGATGGTCCATGCAGGCGCAGCCGTGGTAGGTTGCAAGCACCGTGCACACGCACCCTGTCCTTGCCGAGGAAGACGCCCACGAGCATGGCGATGAAGATGAGGTAGCCGACAATGATCTTGTACTTCCGCAACGCGTCCGACAGGAGAACCGAGCGGCTGATGCTGGACGCGTGTGAACCCTCCATGATGTCTGGCTCTTCTTCCTCGGCCTGCGGGCAACGTGCATCAGCGATTTATACACCCCCCTCAACACCCCTTCCCCCCAAAAAGAGATTCCACAACCACGAGCACTCTGCCGAGGGATTTATATACACCCCCAAGGAGGATTTCGACCACACCAAAATCGAAATTCTGGATAAACCCCTGACGTGCATACTCCCGCCGTCCGTTATTGGGTCACAGGCGAGCAGAGATAATCCGAAAGAACCCTCGAACAAGTTAACGGAACGTACAACTAGAAGCAAGCAAGTGCTCCGGAACTATTATGCTGTATAAATGAAGTGAGAATTCTCTCGGAGGTTCGTACTTGCACGCGTTCGCTCAAAACGAAACTAAGAAAATGCAATGGTGGCCGATCGTACGTTAAAATGTACACTGTAGTTTCTTGCGTCCCGACTTCACCGTATCCTTCAGCTGACGAACCAGTGGTGTGCGTAGGATTTCATTTCACGGTGTACACGGTAAACACGGTAAATACGGGGCATAAAAACATGAAAAGAAGGAAAAATAAAATAAAAAGCCTAAACGGGCGTACTCTACATGACCTGCACACTGTTTCATTCATTTGGTTCTTCTGCAAGGACATTGCGAAACGGTTGACTTGTTAGTTGATAGGCCTGTACAGCATGCCCGATCCCTGCATGCGGCAGTGTGACAGACATCACTGTTTACCATTCAAAAGTGTACACCGTCTCCTTTATCTGTTTGGCCGCATAAATGCTCTGCTACCGTTAACGGCCGACCCGGGTCCGGGCCCACTGTCAAAGGCCCTTGCGAGTAGCCTTTGTCAGGGCTCCTTCACAGTCCTCCAGCAAGCCCTGGATTCAATCTGGCTGTGAAAAGGTGGGGGCCGGCACAAAAGCGGCGCCAAAAACTCAGAGGGACTACAAAAAGACGATCCTTTCGGACCGTGTGTTCCCGATTGCCTAAGCCGCGCAAGCGCGGTTGTAGTGCACCGTGCGTGAATGCGTGCTTACGTGGGGCGGGTCCTACAAGGGACAAGGGCTTCCTGGCGGCCGCTGCGTGGGAGCCGGGCGAAACAAGAGTCGGCGGGGCTGCGGAGAAAGCACGTGACGCAAGCGGAGGGAGCTCTTCTTTTTCTACTTCTTCGGCAATGCTTTCTCAGATTGCGAATTGGCCTGAATAAAGGTGACGGAACTTGCATCACGTGAAGTTTACCCGAGCAACAGTGCGCTAAAGGCTCAATGATTAGGCCTAAGTGCCCCAAAATTACAAACCCCCTTCCTTTGTACAGGGAAGCAGCACAAAACCATTCGACTCAATCTTCACTGCGGTGAAGGATAGGAGGGTGCTGCAGTGGCCCTCCCAAAAATGGGGGGCGATGTAGAAATTGATCGATGGTTATTGGATCGATAAGGCGAACATTGATACTTGTGGCGACGTTCTGTCGACGTTACGTTTATGAAGCTTCGGCGCTACATTGAAATCCTCACAAAACCCGCCCCGTACCCGCCGCGGTGGCTCAATGGCTAAGGCGTTGCGCTGCTGAGCACGAGGTCGCGGGTTCGATTCCCGGCCGCGGCGGCCGCTTTTCTGATGGAGGCGAAAAGCAAAAACGCCCGTGTGTACGAGATTTCGGCGCACGATAAAGATCCCCAGGTGGTCAAAATTAATCCGGAGCCCTCCACTACGGCGCGCCTCATCGCCTGCGTTGCGTCGGCGCGTTAAACCCCACAATCAATCAATAAAATCAAACCCGCCCCGTATAAGTGTCCGTGGCGATGATAAGCTCAATGTTGATTTGAATGCATCGCCTACCAACGACGCTTTCACGGCGGCGGGCACACCTGCGAGAATTTTGCACTGAGTCATTCCTCGCGCGTTACCATAGCAACGACGCTCCCCGCGGATAGCGCACGCCCTCGTGTTACCTGGTTATGCAGTGGAGCGACAGTCACTGTCAGGCAGCAACGTACGCCATTAACAGCTGCACTGTAAAAACACAGAGTGAAGGAGAGGGAGAGAAATGGATGAGAGAGGGGAGTTGTCATTGTGGCGATAGGATTAATGTGTTAAAGATGGTGAAAGGATGGGAATTAGTGATCTTTTGGAGGAATTTGTGAGAAGGTACAGTAATTATAAGTTGTTACTAGAGCACTGCACAAGCCGATTTTTTCTTGGTGGTTTCTTTACCTTTTGCAACTGTGTAGTGTCCAAAAAGTGGGGATCGAGCTGCTGACAGAGCGCACAGAGCACGTCGGGCTGTGACCTTTAAAGGTGTGGAATGTAATTGTGGTGGTGGTTCTGAAGTAGTTCAGTTTGCTTCCCGTGCGTGCTCTCTTTGCGCAGTCTTGATCACGGTGTTCGTGATGTGAAACGTTGTATAGGTAATACCACGCTTTATGATCTCCTGCTCGGGGTATTTGGGTCACGTACTGCATGATATATAGCATATTGTTTAGCACCTTTGGGCTTAATTTATTTGTGCGGTTATAATATTATGCGAGTAATTAATGCGTGCATGCACGCGCGTCATCTTGGCCCCCTTGGTCGAAAGAGAACCCAGCCAAGAGCTCCACTTTCATCACAATTTCAGCGAATACGCAACCTTAAAAGTGATCCATCGCAATGCATCAGAACGTGCTGAGCCTTGTAGGGAGAGTCGGCCCTCACAATGAGCTGTAAAATTAGTTCCTAGCGGTGCATATAAAAAAATGATTCTCTTCAATGCATCTTCACCAGTAAAGATTACAGTTTTATCAACACTGTTTTGTAATTATTCTTCCAAAAATGGTTAATGATCTCTAGTTATCTTGGGATATAATTGACTTACTCAAAAAATAATGCCAAATCAGTGGGTAAAAAGCAGAAAGAGCGACTAGTTTCACAGAGTTTACTAAAAAATTAAATGAAATAGTTTTAAGAGCCATGTCCAGCGATGACGTTCAAGCATGACGTCTGCAGAACGTTTTCCAGGCGGGGGGAAGGGGGGGGGGGGGGTGCACATGCCCATAGAAATTTTAGCTCTTGGGGTGGGGGGGGGTGCAAGGGGGAGAAAACCCAGAAGGTACACAATAGGCAGTCTAAAAAGTCTGAAAAGGTTACAAAAAAGGTCCGAAATTCCAAGGGGGGTGAGGCACGTGCACCCTGGCACCTTGGAATTCGGCTCCTGGTCAGCTCGCTCTCCTACTGTGCTGGGGAAAGTGGTAGCACAAGGAGTCTGTGCATGGGTGGTGGGGGTATCCCCATACAAGGTTGTATGTGGATCCCGGTACGTTGCAGGCAGCGAAGCAAATTTTAGGGGCGAAGCCCCTCAGGAGCTCGGGCTGTCGGCGTGTCATGTCCATTGGCGGATCCAGAGAGGGGTTGTCCTGAGCCACCCCCGTTAATTATACCCCAAGAATATGAAATATGACCCCTCAGGTCGTAAAAGAAAGCCTAGTTGATTTCTTGTATTTTTCATTTTCCGAAATTTTGGTGAATAAAAAAGGCTACTATCCACATCCTCATCATCATCACTGATAAAGGCTGACCCCTTCTTATCTTCTTATCCCCCTCAGGAAAAACATGGATCCGCCCTGGCTCATGTCATCGTCTCACATATATATAGTCACGGTACTAAAGCACCTGGATCCTCGTTTTGCAACACCTCACGCTAGAACGCTTCGTGCTTCAAGCAAAGCTGTATACTTCTACCCCCCAACGTTTTCATCTCCGTGGGCAAAAATGCCAAGGTGCCGAGAACGTTTGCTTCGCCCCTCCCCAGGTTTCACGTTAGTGGAGATGGCCCGGGAATTTTTTTTAATATTTTGATGCTCAAGGTAAGTACCAGGAAGGCTTTTCCACCAAATTGTTGCTTTTCGAGTCTTTTTGTGCACAATATTGCGTGCATCACTTTTCTACATTATTTGAACTCAAATGAAACATTCGCTCCCTCCTGAAATGTTTTTATCGTGAATGCACCCAGCCTCATCACTTGAGCTCCTGTCAGGAAAGGGATCGGAGAGTGAGAAATTAAGAAGGGCCAAGGAAGCTGGCTTTCATACCTCCCCTCCAATTAAAACAAAAAGAGATGGAACACTGTACTATCCCTACTAGAAAGGGCACACCTCGCTGAAAACCTGTAAAAACTCGATTTTCCTTTTACCCAAAGCACGGCTCACCACTGGATCACCACCTCACAAGTGGGGTCGTATTATTCCAGCACTTTACCCCAAATGGTGGCCCAAATTTATGGAAAAAAGAAAAAAAAAAAAACATGGCCAAACTACAATCTTAGCCAACAGGTCTACCCCACTAAGGAGAGGTTTTCTCTAGAGGAACTTGTCACAGCACAGTAGTGCCCGCCAGTAGCATAGGCAGAAGAATATTTCAGAGGCTGGTACACGCCACCGGAAAAATAGAAGGCAATACTGTGCGAGACGCTCAAGCAATATATGTCGTTCTTCTGCATGTATAAATTTCAGGGGGTGTTCCGACACTGAAACAGCCCCCATGGCTACGTCCCTGGTGCCTACAAATGATCAGCCCCTAGCTCCAGCTGTGCAAAAATAAGTTCACAGAAGCGAACTTTACTTCGGAGTGCCATGACGTCTAGACTACAGGGGATTTCCCTGTCCAATAACCAGTTTTTGCTTCACTTTTAATGGCTTCTACCAGGCACACAAAGTTGTTTAGAATTAAGTGCAAGAATGCATGCTGCCATTTGACGCAGGAGCAGGAAACGTGGAGGCAGAAGTGACTGGCAAAAAAACTGCCACACCGACATCATCGCTGCTGCCTTCAATTCAGTAAACTGATTTGCCAAGAAAGGAAAGCTGCAGCAGATAATACCCCCCCCCCCTCCTTCGGAAAACTTGGTCAGGGTGCAACAACTTATTTCCCCACACAAGCTGTAAAGTTTTCTCAATAGGTTTCCAGCAGTTTGTTTGGCAGGGAAGCAATCAGCCAAGCGACTGGATTTGCCGGTTGTGTTGGTACTACAGTTGGGCATTGATTTCCCAAATTTCCTAAATCAACAAAGTTGGATTCCACCACTGGTTATTACGTTGAATTTTACGACGTTCTCAACTCAACAAAGTAGTTTACAGGTCCTTGCGACATCAATGAATTGAGGTTCACCCGTAATTTTAATAGGCACAACTGCATAATACCCGCCATCGAGAATAAATACTAGAAAACTACAATAACCTTGTGACGTTGATGCAAGCTCTCACACACAGCGCATTCTAGGTGTTTGAACACACACACACACACACAAAAAGAAAACAACCAATCTTTAGTTCATATTCCAACAACAAAGCTTTATTTAATCATCTATCAAAAATATTGCAACACTTAATTAGACAACAAAAACTGACATCATTTCTACAAGTAACAAAGACATTGCACACTCTGTTGGGGGCATCCACCAACTGAAAAGTCCTTTTGAGAAGTGCAGTCATCACCCACCCTCTCATTGTTGCGCGGCCTTACAATAAGCATAAAATTGCACACAAGTGCACACACCCACACACAAACACCCGTGCAATGTGCAGTTCCGCACATTTCAAAACGCTCTCAGCGTTTTATATTAAGGCACTTACTATGAAGATGCGAGATTTAGAAAAAAATTCCAAACTTGCACGTGCGTAATCTCATAGGACGGAAGAGTACGGCCTATACGTAATCCATCTCGTGAACCTAAAGCAAATCACGAACTGTCATGTCAACCACCCTTAAAAATACGGATTTTATCGTAACCACATTCCGAGCGGCAATCAAAGCACGCAACTTATACTTCTTATGCAGGCTTTTCAAAAGCCGCGCGTGCCGCAAAGAGAAAATAAATAAGTAAGCGCAAGAAAGAAAGTACTGCGTCAGGTGAAAATAGCCTGGCAAATGGGGTGAGGAATTAACAATCTAGGTGAAAACAAACAAACGAAAAAAAAAAAAAAGGACAGCCACTCGGGAAATAATAAGTCACTTCACTCGATCCAACCGTGCAAAAAGAAAAACGAAAATTTGAAAATTTTCCTAACGCCCCCCCCTCGCGAAGAGGACGGCGGGAGAGTGCGGTGGTGAGTTCAGATGTTGTCGTAGCTCCTGTTTCCGCCACCGCCGCTGATTCCCCCGCTCACAACATCGCTCTGGCAGGTGACAAGTTTGACGAAGTAGACACAGCCGTCCTGCGCGAGAATAAGGAGAAAAAAAAAAAAAAAAATCGGGGTGATTTTCATTTCAAGGGAATCAGTAAGGACGCAGAATATGGTTACAGGTGACTGAACGTATCCACACACACACACAAAAACAGTGGGCGCTTTAAACATGCACAAATATGCACAGTATGGACAACCCACTCTTTGTATTGGTGATGATGACTGTTGTGATGGGGACGATAAGATGTCGTACAAATAGACAAATATTAGGAGCCAGTATTACGTTATGCGCTAAGGAAAAAAAAGAAGAGGAGACGCCACGCAAACTATGAATGCCCCCTTTTCAACTGCCAGCCAGCTAAAATGAATCTACCAAAGGAAAGAGAAAGGGGTATTGGGGAGATGATGCACTCAGATGATGCACTCAAGACAATATTAAACCTTTTTTGCTACAATTTTCCTTTAAAAAATTTTATAATAGTGTTTTTTAGGGTTATGATGCACGTTAATAAGAGTTTTAGTTTGCCCGCATAACCAAAGAGCTAACCAAGGCATCATAACAAAGAGCTAAAGAGCACAACCAAAGAGCTAACGACTAGAAACTGATATGCAGTTTCGAGTCATCACTAGGAAGTACTTGTTATAATTTGGATGGACCTCTTTTTTTTCTGCGAGCGCTAGGTTATCAAGCCTGTCAGGGTGCCCAAAAGACAGGAAAAAGTCGTTAGCAAGCCAAGCCAAACCAATCCAAGCCGCATGTTACTTGTGGCAACCTAGCCGCTCATTTGTTTCTCCCACTCAGACACGCACGTCCGCAAACAGCAGGTTGCTTGAAGATAAGCGATGCCATCCCATGTTACGACGTTATCTCGGAGCACAGACACAAGTCGAGGTAATCCGTTTACGAGTGTCTGAGCAGCTGCCGTTAGATGGCCGGGGCTTATAATGCAGCAGCAGCAGAAAATGGCCGTAGCTGGGTGCCAAGCCCGCATTTTCAGGTTGCAAAACTTCGACAGATTTTGCAGCTTTACAACATTAAGATGCAACCGTAAGCACACCAAGAATGTTAGGAGACCAGAGAAATTAAATAATCGTGTTAAACAAATAGAATTATTTAATTAAATAAAATAATTATTTTGCCTATGAAACGCTGTTAGTCTTGTCTGCATTGTTCATTTTCAATGCATCCCGCCCCTATGTAATACCATCCTAGTGAGGGCCTTTAGGAGCATTTTTGAATGAATGAATGAATGAATGAAGGAATGAATGAATAAATGAATGAATACATAAATAAAAACTTTTGTCACTGCAAGTACAAATTCTAGGTGCAAATTGTAGTTGTGAACCTGCTTTGTGGCCACAATATTCTTGTTAAGTGCCTGTGCATGCATGTATATGGGCTGCAGTAAACAATAGTGAGAGAAACAATGTAGCGGTCCATTTCTAACTTCAGGGTAGTTGGGTGTACAACTTAAGAAAAAAAAAAAGCATCCCCTTATTTTTTGAATGCTGGAGTTTAGGTTTCCACGTCCCACCTGAGGTCCCGTCATCACTAAAGGCTGAATTTGTAGGCAAGAAAAAATTTTTAGCCATAATTGCAGAAAATCACACGGGAACCTGATGCTGCAGAAACTGGCTGAACTAGATATGAAATATCCACTTTGTTTTTCTGCCTCAATTAGGCAATGGAACTATTCTGTTCAACACTGCACTGAATGAGAAGTGTTCCTAATATCTGCCAAGTACCATAATTAGGTCAGGCAATTTTGGCAACAATGCACAGTACTCATCTAAAACAATTTTTTCCCATGGTGTCCACAATTCGGCAGCAAACATTTCTGTGCAATCCCTACGGCAAACGGTTAACACATTTAATCTAAGAAGTTCCCATTTCTTATGACATCCCAATAAAACTTAAAGCACAGGTTTACAGCACTTTGAAAGTAAGGCCCTGCCAAACCTGAGCCCATCTGTTACCCTCAAAGCACTGAAGCAGTGTTGCTCTCTGCTACCAATACAAAGAAAACAAATCTTTGCAGCAGGCTGTACGACCCCAGCATTCAAGCTGCACATTGAAGAAACAACGCCAAAGTCCTAGCTTCCATGCTTACCTTTATTAAAAATCAATGTAAAATATGCTTACAGCCTAAAAATATGTATAACTAGGACCACCCATACTTTGTAAAATGCAAGTTACAAAGTGTAAATAGCTGCTTTTGAAAACTAAAGTGCTATTATTTACACCATAAACTTTGGCAAACCGCCACTGCTGCCATGTACATGGTGGAAAAAAAAAAAAACATCCACAGCAACTTGTACACTGGCGCAAAAACATGCACTGCCCTGTCGTGTAGGTGTGTGTGTGCGCTACACTACCATTTGTTGGCACAAAAACATGCTGAAAGATCTTTGGCTACTTTGGCAGGCTCGCAACACTGCCACTCCTGAGACTGTAGGTTTTAGACAGTGCTGAAGAGTTTGCAACAGGGAAAAAACGATAAACTGGCAGTTTTAATGTGAAACTTAACAGTAAATTTCCAGCAACGGATGAAAGACTTTTGTGGCTAATGAGAAAGGGGGACAGTTGGTGGCATAACAGTGCTTCAGATTCCCTTGCAATGCCAACACCAAATCGCTTATCACAGGAAGAATCAGAGAAATACGAGGACTCGAGAACGATTCTTTGAGAGAACGTAGCCGGGCCTGCTAACAGAAAAACCTGGCTACGCAAGCCCCTAGGAAAGACAACAGCAATTTCCCACAACAAATTCTAATCTTTGGTGCTGAACAGTGCGCATTCAGTCGCGCGTGGGGACGAAATGGCCCAACTTTGAACACACGTAAAGACCCACATTGCATGACGATAGAACCACAATGCCACATTTAACTCTGCAACATGAACACAACGAAATAGGGGAAAGATAAAAGAAAGAGGTGGCTGGAACTTTTTACACTTGCCGATTCTTCACTGAAAGGGCAACAGCACTGACAGCAGCTGGAGTAGTAAAAATTGCCAAAAGCAAACCAGTAACCCTGTGGATGGAACAATGAGATCAGTTCAAATGGAGGCCCCCCTAGGGTCCCAATATAGAGAGCCAATCTGCAAAAAGTGCGGTTTAAGAAATCGAGAAGACGCTAAAATGTAACAGCTCATAGAGGATCATGCACCCTACCACCATGGACAAACGGCGGGGCTGGGGTGGATATAAAAATGTAAATAGGGAAGAGAAAAGAAGACCGCTCTGAATACAGAAAACAGATACTCGCACCAATTTATGTTCAACCCTCTCCTGAAAACAAGGTCGGATGGGAAACATCCAAAGGCCAGAAATAGAAAATGAAGAAAAGCGTGTGCTCACAGAAAACTGCGAACGATTTCGAGACCGCGGAAACGAAGGGATAAAAGGGGTGAGAAGATGAAGCTAGCTGAGACAATGAAACGAGACCCATCAAGTGTAAAAACAGGGCTGCTGAAAATACACAAAAAGAAATGCAGAGCAATTTTTTTTATAGCGTCAAGCAATGGAGAGACAGGC
The DNA here is from genome assembly GCA_013339765.2 of Haemaphysalis longicornis. NCBI lineage: Eukaryota > Metazoa > Arthropoda > Arachnida > Ixodida > Ixodidae > Haemaphysalis > Haemaphysalis longicornis. The sequence continues at coordinate 95,711,735 of CM023453.1, read as the reverse complement.
AATACGAGGTAAGCAAAAATTGCGGCCTTGACAAACAAATGCATTCGAGAATGAGGTAAGCGAAAATTGTGGCCTTGACAACGAAAAAAAAAAAAAAAAAAAAGAAGAACGTTCTAGGATGCTTGGCACTAGATGCCCTCGTAGTAAAAAGGAAAAGGGAAGGGACTCTAGCTTGTGCAGCCCGTTCCCCCCTTTTGGGAGACTAGACGGGGCAGGCGGTGTTTCGGACGGACTGTGGCACGCATGTGTGCCAGACGGACTCCTCGACGAGCGAGAAACACACCACGATGAGGGAGGGCAGCTCGCTCCAGAACTGGTGGTGGGGCACCATCTCCCAGCCGCGGGCGCCGTTGTTGTGCCGGATCAGGATGCCGCCCACCAGGTACACCAGCAGCCCCACAAAGAACCTGCACCGCAGAAATCAAGAAGAGCGGTCACAGAGCGCAGCCCTGGAGGCTTCCAAGGTGGGTAGACAAAACAAACGGCGGCGAGCTAAAAAAGAGGGAATACAAAGTTTCTTATCCTGGTATATCGCCACGTATTATGCCTTTGGAAACTGTTTATGTTGGTCTACTAGTGCACGGTCGCACCAAAGCAGAGGGGAAAAAAAGAACGGCCACAGGGTGGAGCCTTGGGGGCTACCTTGGCAAGCGGACAAAACCAATCGCAGCCAGAGCCAGGCGAAAAAAAGAACACACAAAGTTTGTTATCCCGGCATATTGGTGTGAACCATGCCTTTGAATCTGTTTAGGTCGTGCTACCAGTGTATTTCTGTGCCTGGCTATCTTATTCTGAGCTTCAAGTGAAATGGGGGTTTGCAACACCCCTTCCCTGTCAAACAACACTGCACCGGCGATGTTTGACACGGAATGCATGTAGCTTTGCAGTCACTATCCTAGGCAATGTTCTCAATTAATTCAATGTTTCCGCATTTCTAGTACTGACACCAATTTTCGGCATTAATATTATTGCACAGTTCGCTTCCTTTACTCAACAGAATACCCTGGCTGAATTAGTATGAGCGGGCTGCGACGCGAAGAACATACTTCAATTGGATCTCATTTATCGCGCTGACAGAGCAGCACGCAGAGCGGCACTCAGCAAATGGACATCAGCGTGACATCATCCCGTGGCAGCCAAAAGAAGTGATGCGGACAGCGCTCGTCAAAAACTCGTGACGTCCCTTCACGCGCGCGGCCCCGCGAGCGGCGGGCAGACGCCGGCGCATTCACACACGGGTGCACGTAGCCAGAGCTACCGGCATAACCGCTGCCCAGAAAGGCACTGTTGGCAAAAATAAAGTTCCACACACGGGAAAGGAAGTGATGATATAGCCCGGAATCGCAACAGAAGCCGCCATCAGGACTTTTATTGAAAGTGGTCGTTGAATTTTCGCCGCAATGGTAGGCCTAGCACCTTCAGGCAGCTCAGCCGTTCAGCTCCAACGGTGGCGCGGTCGAAACAACGCCCCCACTGGCCTCCGCAGTGTTTTGACGTCCGCACAAAGCGGTGAGGTTATGCCGGCATTCTGTCATATGCGCCTTTTGGGAGGAAAGTGCGGGAATTTGAAACAAACGATTTTCAGGACGTTCAATGTAATTAATTATTGCGCACTGAAGTATTTAAAGTGTTGTTTCGGGTTCACCCGACCATTAGGCATCGGTAAAAGCAATAAAAGTGGAACATAAAATTTTCGTGTCAGTACTCCTTTATAACTGACTGCTTCTTTGTAGCTCGTGTTTTTCTTTTAGTTTATAGCCAGGCATGAGGTCACTCATTTTAATAAATGTTACATCTGCTAGAACATTGCTTTGTCCTTCATTGCATGAAAATATGATACAAGCGAGGGTCCAAACAAAAGTCTATACGTACAACCAGTCATTAAGATCAGCACTTCACTTTGTTACTTCAAAAGTTTGTTCAATCAGGAATCCATGGCTAGTTTACCAATAATATTCATACAAATTGACTTGACAATTGTAAGCACCCGTTCTCATCACCAGGGGGGAAAAACAAAGAAAGAGTTCCTTGCGTGCCAAAAGGACACAGCTGTTGCACGGTACTAACTCAGCCACTCCCCTACTCCGTCTCATTTTAAGCGAGCTATCTGCAAGGATTAGTTCGCGCAAAGGTCACACGCCTGTGCAGTAGCGTGTGCATTAGGTATCTCTACAACAATCTCAGGTGATGAACGTCAAGAACAGCAGCTAAGCTAGGACTGTGCGGTGTGACTCTTTTTTGCTGGTGAACAGATTGCTGTTCCTTTATTTCTCTTTTTTTTTAGTACTAATTGCGGTACAAGTTGGGAAGGGGGGGGGAGAGTGTAGCCTCACTATGCATGATAAAAACGAAAGTCAGAGGCAGAAACCATACCTCAAGATAAGATAACAAGATAAAGCAACAGGGCAATGTGAAAGAGAGCCGGTAAGCAGATAAACAACTTGTTTCAACAGAAAGGAAAAAAGAATGAGCAGACAATGCCTCAGCAAGCATTGCAGTATCTTCAGCGACCGACTGTGTGGTTGGCAGCTTGGAACACACATTTTTGTTGTGCCACCAAGTAACAGTGTCTCAAACACCACACTGCGAATTTTGCTTGAATTTTACAGTTACAAGCTTTCTTACATCGACTTTTAGGCTGAACTATGTTCCACTTCGGTTTTCACGGGTTCTGCTGCATTTTCACCTTACTTTCAGCAAAATTTCTCTTTTCTGTCCTATCTCCTCTCCTGATCAAAAAAATAGAAAGAAGAAAATTGTTAGACATTTTTAAAATTTTTGAAGAATTCCTCGTTGTTAGATATCGTGTTCAACTTGTTCAAGCAGCTTTTAGGCAACAATAAGTCATTTACAGCCGAGGTAATTTGTCTAGTATATTGCTGGGAAACAAATAGGAGAAAAAAAAAAAAGAAGTTGCCCCTCCATAAAGGATTGCTTTTAAAACTTCTACACCAGCAACACACCAGAACAGGTTCAGTATTTTGCTTCGAAATGGGTTTTGAGCTAAATTGTTAGGATGTTTGAGAAGCGAAATTTTCAAGTCAAATCAAATATAAGTATCGAATATCGAATTGAATAAGGGATACTTTTCAAGCTATATTGCATTTAAAATTCACACGATGTGGTTCAACACTATTACAGTCTGGTTACAATAAATGCTCATGACAAAAAGAAAGAAAAAAGAAAGCAAACTAAACCATTTAGTATTTTTGTTTCTATGTTCAGCGATGCGCACCCCTTTGAGCATGCGAGATTCACTCTTGCTTCCAAGAGCAAGCTCAACAGTTGATAAGAGCCCCAGTATTTGCCCTACTCCTGAATGTTGGGCTAAAATCGAACTTTTGAAAATGTCGAATACCACAACCCCGGGTTGTTCAATACAAATGGAACTCCAAGGACCATTTGATCTGTTGATCGTGTGGTTTAAAACGCCGAAGCCACACCTGGGCCATGAGGCGCGCTGTAGTGGAGGGCTCCGGATTAACTTTGACCACCTGGGGATCTTTAAGGGTGCGCCAAAATCTTGACACGCCAGAGTTCTCACTTTTCGATTCCACCAGAAAAGAAGCCATCGTGGCTGTGATCGAACCTATGACCTTGCTTGGGCTGAGCAGCACAAAGTTTTAGCCACTGAGCCACCTCGGAGGGCAACTATTCAATTCGCGTTCAAAATGTCAAATGTTCGGCCACCCCAAAATAAAATAATAAAATAATAATACTGAAAATATTGCAGCGATGTGAAACTACCGTTCCACATCACTGCATTATTGGGACATCAAAGTGACGTAATGTGAAACTACCACTTCATATTGCTGCACTACTGGGGCATCAGTGACAAAATTTGCACTCACAGGATAAGGAGAACAGATCCCGCGCTGAGACCGCCGGGAGGAGCATGAGGGGTGCAGGCTCCGTCAAAGGGAATGCTCACGTTGCGCTGAAAAGGACGCCAGGGTGAAAAAGAGAGTTAATGATGCAGTTGGAACGGTAAATGCCAGCACTGTAAAAGCGCTGATGTAACTCTAGAACAAACATGCGACAATCTGGTGCAATTCCAGAGTGTGTTTCAGACAGAAATAGGTAAGTTGAATCTTTACGTTCATGTGGAAGCTTTGATCCAAACAAGTGAGTGCTCACTTAACTGCAACCGTGGTCGAGTGGCCACTGACGTTCGAGCTGACACAAGAGAACCACAACTCTGCTGTTTCTGCACATTTCACACTGGGTAGAACAGGGTTTAATTTTATTTGCTGCTGTATTGTGCTTGCATCTTTCTTCACTTTTGTTTCTTCAACTTGTTAGTTTGACAGGCAGGCTAGTGACACGCCTCTGTGGCCAGCAGCTCATGAACTGCCCCGTTCACCAGTCACGTGACAACCACTAGGCTAACCCTTGTTCAGCTGCGGGCAAAGTGCTGGGGTAGTGCTGTGGCAATGCACTGGACTTTTATTCTTGAGGCCTGGGTTCACTGCCTGTACAAACTCAGATGTGTTTTTTGCTTACTCTTTACAGCAGTCGCCACCATTTTCTGTACCGGACGGCAACAACAAGTGTGCTGATTTTTGCGCAACAGGGCACTTAAAGTTTTCACCCTCTAGAACAAACATTTCATGAAGACCAAATACAAGTTTGATTCAATAGAAATACTGCTTTATCTTGATAAGAGTCGTACCAATGCTATCGCAAACTTCGAAAAAATAATGGAGATACTGAAGTAAGCATGCAAAGCAGTGGTGGCTCCCTAGCCACTTTCCGGCAACTTTTCTGTGACGTGACAGAATGGTTGGTGGCCGCTGAACTTGATTTATTGATTGACTGTAGGGTTTAACGCACCTACGCAACATAGGCGATGAGGACGCGCCGTAGTGGAGGGCTCCGGATTAATTTCCACCACCTGAAGATCTTTAACGTGCGCCAAAACCTCAACACACAGGCGTTTTTGCTTTCCGCCTCCATCAGAAAAGCGGTTGCCACAGCCGGGAATCAACCCCCGACCTTGGGCTCAGCAGCACAACGCCATAGCCACTAAGCCACCGCGGCGGGGGTGGCTGTTGAACTAACCTATCGCTAAGACACATGACTGGACCATTACAGTCAGGCCTCTAGTTCTGTCCGATCGTATTACTTGAATGCTAATGTGCAGTTAACAATTATGATTTTACTGTTGGCCCATATAACATCCCTCCTACCCATAACACATCGCTGTAGTGCGAAATTTGAAAGTTTCTCAATAAGTTTTGCGTATTTTTGCTTAAAAACCGTCTTCATGGCTGGAATGGAAGCTGAGTGAGGTACTGGTACTGAAGTCTGGTTCTTTCAAATTAAACAAAGTTGTAATGTGTCTTCGTGGCCACTTTTAACCATGAGTGAAACTTAGGTGCAAACAGACACAGGGACGACAAAGGGAAACGACACCAGCGCTTTGATTTGGTGTCGTTTCCCTTTCTCGTCCCTGCGTCTGTTTGCGCTTAAGTTTCACTCATGGATGTTCACCAACTAGCTTGTCTCTCCATTATGCTTCCCTTTCAATTAACCCTTTGCAAACCATTGTCGGGCATGGCCCGACAACGCAAAATGGTTGTAGCGGTTTGTTTTCGGGATATGCCCGATATGGGTGTTAAAGATAAAATTTTGCGTTTCTTTTTTGTTTTTGTTTTTTTTTCATTGCGCCGTCATGCACGCACTTTTTGTAAACATGATGCGCCATCTCTTGAGGGATAAGTGAACTTTGTTGAATTTTTGTTCATTTTGCACTAGGGTGCAGCACAATGCTCAGCACGGGCCTTTTGTATTGCAGAGCATTTTTACGTGCGCGCTGTTTGCTGAGAAGCATGGCCCCTTTCTCATCACGGGCATTCTACGGTGGTACACTTAGCGAAAGCAATGATGATTTCAGCGAGGAAGAGAATTACCCGCCTCCATCAAGTAGTGATGACAGTGATTCGACAGAAGCAAGCAATAAAGACCACGACGGTGGTAGAGACAGCACTGGGCGGATCCTTACTCCGTGATCTACGCATTTTGTCTAAAGACAATAAATAGGCGGCCAAAAAAATATTTTCCTAGCATCTAGACGTTTCAATTGTCAATAATTTAGTATGGAAGGCACACACAGCTGCAGAATCATGTGGAAAAAGAGCAGCGAAACCTGCAGTACCGCCACAACCTCATCCAACAGCTGGTGGGTGAGCTGAGGGATTGAGCCAAAAAGGGGGTTTCGTCAGCACATATGGAGTGCTAGGAAAGGCTATATGGGATGAGCCATTTTATCTACAAGCTCCCACGCCTAACCGGCAAGGACTGTGCTGTTTGTAGCGATAGAAAGAGGCAGGAGGGAAACTAATTTTCTGCAAAACCTGCAGTAACAACCCTGGTCTGCACCACGGAGAATGCTTCGAGCGGTCTCGCACGCTGCTAAAATATCGGCAAAGGAGTTGCAAGCAGAATGACAGAGGAAAAATAAATATCTTCCGAGTTTTTCTTGCACAGTTCGGTTTTTCTTCGTGGCGCCAGAAGCTGCAACAATGGCTGCACACCAGAACGGCTGGAAAGTGGCTAAAAGTTCTGGACTGCAAACGGTTAATTAAGCAATTACCCCCCGTGGCTTTGCTATGCAACGTACCTCGCAACCGTTCTTGTTGATGTCCTTGTAGTGCAGCTTGGTCAGCTCAGCCTCGGGGCCGACGGAGATGTGCTTCTCCTTATCACAGCTGAAGATTAAGTTGATCGTGACGTTCTTGTCGGTGCACTTGGTGACGTTTTCGGGCGGCACGCCGTGGAACCTGGCAACGAAGCTGTCAGGTCCTGGGAGCAACAGAGGCAGAGACAAAGGCATGTACTCGTGTCGGGGGCACAGAAGCTCCCTCCAAGTGGTAACTGCACTGTCCGATAACAGCTCTAGCCGCCTGCAACACCCACCTAAAGTTGGCTTCACTACCGCACACACATGCATTGCTTGGAAGACATTTTTTACGGGGGGGAATATACCGTACTTTCCCGATTCTAACGCGCACTTTTTTTCCGGAAAAATAGGCCGAAAAATCGCATGCGCGTTAGAATCGGATACAAAACCGAAACTTCCGAAACAGCGGAAATTTCATCCCACCCATCGCCATCTCAAGATAGCGCCAAAGCTTTTAGCAACGATTTTTCGGACGCAGGAAGCATAGGCGCCTAGGCTTTTCTATCGGCGTTCACACAAATCGTCAAATCGTTCCACTTGCACGCTTAATAATAGCAATGGCAGCAGCGGCTCTCACGCGTTCAAAACGAGCGGTTGGCTGAAGCGTGCGCCTCTGGAGAAGCTCGCGGGATGGGCGTGCGAGGCGTGGGCCATGATTCCATCGACCATGATTGAACGTTCGTTCAGAAGTGTGGCATCGCGAACGCGCTTGACGGCACCAAGGACGAGATGTTGTGGTCAGCGGAGAGCGACGAGGAGTGAGATGAGTGAGATTACTTCGAGAAATAAATCGCCCGTTTCTCTCGCATTCGTTTTTCTTGCTCACAAAGTTCTGTGCGCGTTACAATCGGAGGTGCAAGTTTTTTCGGTTTTTTTGCCTGGAAAATCGGGTGTGCGCTAGAATCGGGGGCGCGTTAGAATCGGGTAATTACGGTAAGCAGACCGACATCAAAGTAGGAAGGCCGTAGCGCCTTTATTGAATACTTTCTTAAGACCACACCTATTGCTATGCAGAGTAGGACTATAGTTATGCACAGCGTCCATGCCCAGTTTAAAGCCGGTCCACTAAATTTTTCAAATTTATTATTTATTTATTTTTTCACACTGTAAGCCTAATTAAATGCTCATACAGGAGCGGTACTCTGCGATCCTCAAAGGGCTCACACTTTGAGAAAACAGCTTTACAGGCATTTAGCATCAGAGTTATTAATGACACACTACACTTATATTTCACAGGTTCCCAGTCTTTCAATGAGGTTCAGAATTATACGTGCTGATTTTGGCAACAACCTCATTGGCAAATTATTCGATGTTCCCATGGTTAGTGGAAAGTTTGAAAGGGTTGATTGATTGAAAGGGTTTAACACGCTGACGCAACGCAGGTGGTGAGGCGTGCCGTAGTGGAGGACTCCGGATTAATTTCGACCACCTGGGGACCTTTATCGTGCACCAAAATTTCACACACACGAGTGTTTTTGCTTTTTGCCTCCATCAGAAAAGCAGCCGCCGCGGCCGAGAATCGAACCCGCAACCTCGTGCTCAGCAGCACAACGCCTTAGCCACTGTGGCGGGTTGGTTAGTGGAAAGTAAGAAAACTTGAAAGTACTGCTGTGAGGAACAAAAGGCCCGATCTGACAGCTATGGTTGGTTCTTTGCAACGGATGAAAGGGTGCTTGGAGGTAGACATCTTTATCTAGGATTTGAAAAAAAAAACCAATGACGAACATATCAACGGCATGTTAGTGTTGGTATGCTAGCTTGATTGCAGGGTGCGGTTACACTATGACGCCGTGCGTACCTTGAGTAGATGCAGTAGAGTGCCACATTTTGTATGTGTTCTAATTTAGCAATGATTTACGCTTGATGAGGGTTACGCTAGCATATTCAAGAATGGGATGTACAAGTGTTAAATGTGCTACCAGCACATTTGCTTTAGGAGGTGCTGCTGTTAATTTTTCTCACAAAAATCCTCAACTGTCTGAATGTCTTAGTGCATATAGTGTCTGCATGACATTCCATGTTAAATTCTTCGCAAATGTTATGCCCAGACAATTGACACTGTTCCCCTGAGTTAAATTGTGGCTTGCTAGATTCTAATCTGGTGTATCACTGGGAAGGAATTTTTTCAACAACCAGCCATATAAGAAAGTGAAGGCTGCAGGGTCTTCAGGGGACCCTGCAACACTCTGAGCAACGCAAATAAACTTGCGCGACGTTTAGATTACACTGCCAGAAATACCTGAGCCAAATACTACACGTGCACATGAAGCGGTGAGCGTGAAAATCGCTGTGAAAGACGCCGAAAAACCAATCGCGCCCTCTTCAAAATGCACTACAGGCACGGCCAAAATGTCGTAATTTGTGCGGTGGCTGTCCCATTGGCTGTCGCTAGTCAACTTCACGGCTTATTTCTCGCATTTCCTGTGATGATCCACCGTCGTCGGCGCTGTGTACCAACCTCTTCTATGCCTGAACCTGTACGCACAGTTTTGGTGTTTTTTTCGTGTTTTGAGTGCGCAGCGAGTTTGAGTGACGAACTCAATACTTCCCTTTCAATCAGACCACTCGAAAACAAACGCCCTCCTTTCTGGGAAAAAGCGTGCAGCTTTCGCCGCGTTGTCTGCGGTCGAGTGGAGAGGGAATGATTATGTGCCATTTCTCGAGTCCTCACGCGTAGTTTCAGCAATAGTGAACAGATTTTCACAATTCTTGCGACAGGAGATAGCTGGGACAATAGACCTTACCCCAAAATACATTCTGAGTAGTTGATGGTAAGCGCTGCAGGGTCCCTTTAACGATTGCCATTTTTGTACGCCGCACAAGTGTGACACAGTGAGCGTTTTGAATGCATAAGCACTTAAAAGGGGGAAACATTGCAGCAAAATGATAGAAATATGGCAAGAACAAAGACAAAGCCATCTGGAGCAGCAGCAACTGTCTCCTTATCCACTCACCAGGCTTCAGCAGAGCATGGGCAAAGAGGAGAGATCGGAGAGAGAGAGAGAGAGAGAGGAGAGAGAGAGAGAGAGAGAGAGAGAGCGAGAGAGAGAGGAGAGAGAGAAGAGAGAGATGAGAGAGAGGAGAGAGATGAGAGTAGAGAGATGAGAGAAGAGAGACGAGGAGGAGAGAGAGGAGAGAGGAGAGGAGAGAGAGGAAGATGATGAGAGAGGAAGCGTAGAGAGAGAGAGAGAGAGGAGAGTAGGTAAGAAATTTGATTCTGAAACAGTTTTGCGAGAGCGGCAGGGTACATTTTCAGGACTTTCGCGTGATGACCAGATCTGAAAGAGCGACCCAATAACTGAAGTTTCTATTCACAAGACATTTACAAACTGCTTTCCCTGAACTGGACTAGTACGAGACAAATCTTAGCCATTCAAGCATTTTGCATTGCACTGCTGCGACCATGAAATACTAATTCATTGTTGTGCCAAGGTAACCATTGTAAAACAACAACAGATAGGTAACTGCACGTATGCAAAAAAACAAAATAAAACCAGGTTGCGTGAGAAAGCATCTTTAAAATACTACTCTGAAGCAAGTTTTTGATTCTAGAAACTCATCAGCCACAGTAACCATTGCTGGCTGTACAGCACCTGCATAAGCCTGCAATTTTCAAACAAGGCTGGCCCCAGTGGAGCTAGCATGAGGTCTATGCCCGGCCAACTTCAATGAAAATGTACGCCAACTGTTCTGACCAGCCCAAACCGGTTGGCATTCGAGACCAGGTCAGGACTGGCCCAGCTCATGTAGTGCACGACCGGATAGTGCACAATGGATAACCTCTTGAGACAGAGAAGGAGCCCAGCCAATACATATCACTCACTAAATACTCATGCAACCAAAGAATGGAGAAAGTAACAGAAGGACGACCACAGAAAACTCACTAGGTTTCGAAATGCAAACACGAGCTACTTTATGATCCGCCGTCTCGGAATTGAAAACTGACGCAGTGAGGCGTGCCTAGGGCTCCGATTTTGACCACCAGGGGTCAACGTGCCTTGAAATCTGCAATGGGCGTTACACGAGTCGGTCGCTGCTGCACATGACTGAACTGCGGCGGGTGCCCTCTGCTTGAGCTGCTTAGCACATACCGCAGCAAACAATGACTGCAAAACTTTGACTGCCAAACAATGTGTGCAACTCTGCAAACTCTGACACATAAAAAAAATAAAAGAACAGGGATTGCAATCAGTAGAAGCAGGATGACCAGCACCATGCTGCTACTGTTTTCCATGCTCTTAAAAAAATAAAAGCACATACAATGTATTACACAATGTTATTAACCATTTTGCTTGAAAAAAGAAATAAGACAAAAAAGGAAAAGGGATGCTTTCACAACTCCGAGTTAGCACTGTCTCCTTCGAAGTCTACTTTGGTGCATACACAGCGATCCCAGCGATTATCCTGTGATTCTGTGTGTCCATACAATGCAAGTACATTGAGGACCTCCTGCGATTCCAACCGAACACAGTGCGATGAGGCGCGCCGTAGTGGAGGGCTCCGGATTAATGTGGGGAGCACCGTGATGTTCTTGGATATCACGACCTGTAGAGCAATGGGTGATGCCCAAGGGTGCAGTTTTTCCACCTGTGTAGACGCCTGTGCCGAACGGTCACTCTTATTAATTACTTTGAAAACTTCGCAATACAACTTGCTATTGATGGTTTGCTCACAAGGTGTCTGTAAGGCACGAATTCCTTGTTGACAATCCCACGGACGTCAACGAAACCTATCAGCACAAACAAGACGTGACCGTCCCGTTTGCCGTGAAGGTCACACGCCTGTCGTGCACCTTTCTTGGGCACGGTCACGGAGCAAGAATAAGAAAGGAAGGGAAATGAAGCTTCCTAGCGCGGCCAGATAATGTCACAAGTGCTCGTCGTAAGTTAAGCTAGCGGCATCTGTCGGGGGAGAAGAAACTGAGCGGTCACTGCGATCGGCATTGCACTGCGCAGCCACGGAATGAAATGCGCCCGCTATCATTTCATCCATCAGGTGCCGCTACCCTCTCCTTCGCCGTCGCAGCTGCGAAGCTTTTCAGTCTGCTTTGGTTTTCATTGTGACATTATCCGACCGCTCGCCCATGCTTGCCGCAATGGGCAGTTTCCCCTCCTATACATTCTTGCTCCGTGGGCGCGGTGAACTGGGCAGCTTCCACTGCGACGGCTGCTGCTTCATTTCTGGACCATAATTGTTAAATTAGTATTCATCAGCAGTTACAATACTAACTTAGAAGCTTTTACTGTCTTTAAATAAATAAATAAATAAATTCAAATTTTTACATGCCGAAGCAACACCTGGGCTACGAGGCACAACGTAGTGGGGAAACCCAGGTTAATTTTGACCACATGGGGGGATTATTAACATGCGTCGCGGTTTCGACACACATGGCCATTCCACTTCCTGCCTCATCAGAAAAGCAGCCACTGCGGCCGAGACTTGAATCTGCACACTTGGGCTCAGCAGCACAACGCCTTAGCCACTGAGTGACTGCGGCGGGTGCGGTTGTCTGGCTAGTGCGAGTTCGGTACAGACAGAAAGACTGCAAAACTCGGCAGTCTTGGCACAAATTTGGTAGAACCGCATCTTATGTTCAGAACATTAGACACAACGTTATGAACTGCCCTATACGACTGTCCTGCATTATCAAGCACACACTGCAAACAGTTTCGCCTGCAATACGCAAGGATAGCCCTGTGAACTTTTGCTACTTGTTTTCAGCATGCTTGTTGATGTTCACCAAGATTGTCAACAAATGCTCGGCCCTAAACAGTCTTTCTTTGAACAGTGGCAATACATACCTCTGCAAGCTTCCCATGGCTTGCGTTGTGTTTCTGAAGCAATTTTGCTAAGTTTGGAACACTTGATGCAGATTCTGCCCTCCTCAACCTTGTGAGGGTCCTTCCCGTAACATCACGGGGTCACAGACGTGTCCTGCGTGGTTGCTGCCATGACCTTATGGTGCAACTAAAGGTTTAAATTTCCCGCTCTTTGCACTCCACAGATTGCATGGCAGCTGCTGCCATCTATCCAAAGAGTAGCAAACATTTGTTTTATCGTGGTTCAACCTTCCTGGCCCCGCTGAAACTAATTGTTATGTCTGACACTACTCTCACCTCGGTTTGCTTTACCTTGGTTTTCAATGCACGCGCAAAGTGCTTACATAACCGCACGCATGCGTCGCCTGCTCCATCGGATTTTACCTAGGCTTAGGGTCACCCAGTTTACAACTGCGCTTCCTGCAAGTTAGGTATGGTCTAGCACTGAGGAAGGTCTTTGACAATGATCTGTTTTATTCCCTTTTGGTCACTGTTTGTTTACAACCACACGTTTCCTTGTTACAATGCACTACACATTTGCTTTGTAGTGAATATTCTTGTAATCGTTACCTTTACACAAGTCTTTAAAGGTAAAATGTGCAATAAAAATTATGGCTACAAAGGCACATTTGTAAAGAAAAGCATTGGACCCCACAAGCATCAAGGGACCATGAAGAAGACAACACATCACTTCACTCTATTAGACAGATTGGGCAGTTCGCACCCCATCACAATTTTGTCTGACGGCAAAAGTTACTGCCACCACACAGAGATTTGTGTTTAAAAAAGTACATTTCAAATTACCCGCTTGCTGTGCCATTACATGACACGGCAAAAGCACCTATGCCGTACTTTGCGGAACAGCCAAAGACAGGCGGTCAGTACCCTGACATCGTGCTGCAGTTAAAAAAAAAACAAATGTCCGGCATTCCCACTTAGACTTAGTAAAACATAGCAAAGCACTGCAGCGTGCACTAATCTTACATCCCAAAATGGCACAGCCATAGACTGTTTAGCTTTGTTGGCGTTGAACGTCAAAAGTGAGCAGAACTGCACAACTTGAGCTCACCTGAAACTTCAGCACCTTGTGAAAAAAAACAACAGGCATAATTTGTTGGTAGTTCTTTCAAAATCTAAAGGTACCAGGCTATCACGAGAGCCACTCAAATAGTAGCGCGGTGTTGGCGAAGCTCATAAAGCCAATCACAACTTCCACCTCCAATCTATGTTCCATTGTAGCCTGTAGTGCCTCATCGACAAAAAATAATGCCATCTTTTCTTCAAATACTACAAGCACCAGCTGCAATTGCACAGAACTATCTCGATCGATTAATTCGGTTGGCACCACCCAATCGTGCAAGTTTGACGTAGTAATATACATCACCAGTTAATAAACAAGTGCGGGGAAGAACTGCCGAGTCACCAACCCTTGCTCTACATTCCTCAACATACAACTTACTTAACTGAATATTTGACTGAAGTTCTCAATAATGCTGGTGCGAGTGTTATTCCGATAAGGCAATGTTTTGATTAAAGTGAAGCTGTGGGTTATCTTCATGGCTCCTTTAATCCTTGCCTGCCGTAGACTAGCTGAGCTCGTCCACACGGGTTGTACCGCTCCTTCCGAAGACACTTTTGTGCAAGACACTTTTGCCATGTGGTAAAGCCATCTTCCAACAATTTTTTTTACATAAATAAAGAAGCCTCATTTCTCCGAAATAATGGTGTCATCTTAAGCCACCTCAGAGCAATCCTTTTTACAGAAGTAGAGAAATAAAGGAATGTTATTTCATCGAAATAATGGTGCCGTTTACTTCAGAACAACAAGAAAAAGCTCTACAAATAGCGAAAAACATTTTTCGGTAAATTTGGCACATTCTTCTTTCTTTTCCACGGTACGAAAAGGGTTGAACTCTGCCACACTGGTTGGGAACATACGCGGCAAATCAGTGAAACATGACATCCCAAAATCGCACTAAACAAAATAACACGTCCCCTTAGCTGCACGAATGTCAGCGCGCTGATACACGAGGCAAACAAACTTCTAACCACACCTAGGGCGGGAAGGCCCACTAACACTCAGTTCATGACCATACTTAAATTCCTCAAACTGCTAGGTAGCACCACATTTGGCCTCGCCATAATTTCTTAGGGGCGAAGCCCCTAAGGGGCTCAGGCTGCCGGCGTCTCATGTCGTCGTCGTAACCGTCGTCTCATGTAGTCACGCTACTAAAACACCGGGACACTTGTTTACCCCTTACGCTAGAACATAACGCGTACTAAAGAAACACTGGGACACTCTTTTATGCCTCGTGCTGGAACGCTTCGTAACACGTACTAAAACAACACCAAAACACTCTTTTACGCCTCGCGCTAGAGAGCTCGTGCTTCAAAGACACAAGACCTTTACAGCAAAGCTGTACACCCCTACCACCCAACGGTTTTATCTCCGTTGGCAAAAACGCCGAGGCACCAAGAATACACTTGTACACTGCATGCTTCGCCCCTCCAGAGTGAGAACATTACCGCAATGCCGTCCTCTTACCATTCGCCAGCAGCCCTGAGAACTTCCCAAGGTTGACCGGCCCCAACCCCGTGGAATTGACCTCGCATGCGTGTTCAGCACCACACGGGTTCACGGGCTCTGTGTTGCAAATCTGCAGGTACCAGAAGCACTCTCCAGGCCGGGTGGCTAAGCAATTAACGTCGGTCACTGCAGCTCTCCAGGCGGTCCTAGAAACGGAGAAAGAAGACAGCAGGGAGGTGAAGGAAGAGACAAGAGGGAGTGTCTTTGCAGCACATTCACATGATCCAGAATGCGAAAGAAATTATTAATACCCCTGCCACAATGGGAACTTTCAGTCCGGATTGAAGCAAGCGCCATTGACTTTTCGGGCGCACTCTACGCACCGCCACTGCTACACGGCACATTTCAGTTCCAATTGAAAGTTGCACTGCTTGCACTCACGTCTGCCACATGTCCCCAAAAATGTATTTCACAGCCAGTGTCTGGTAACTTTGCACGGCCATAGGTATACGTTACTATATAAACGTTACCGCACGCTTATTTGGGTTGAGTTATTTGATACAATTTGTGGCATCAGTTGAAGTTGTCAACTTCTGTGTCATGTCATTAGACAGCGGAGACAAGAGTGTCACTGCTACCGTGTGATCGTGCTTGGATACCTCAATCGCACTTGGGAAACCAGGATTGAGTTTGAGCAGGATCGGGCTCGATCGCGATTGAAAGTGCCCTTGTGACAGGGGTATAAGGTACTCATTTTTAAGATACTTTTTCAGATACCTTGCGGGGCCTTGACTCAGTGGATACAATGCTGCCTGCTTATGTGCGACGAATGCCAAGGTGCTTGTTCAGTGGCGCATGGCAGCACTACCATGGTTAGCACTGGCAAAGTTTGAAGAGAAGAGATGGTACTATTGTGATACATTGAAATACGAACAACGCAGCGGGTGGATTTCAGTACAAACACCGCGCATTTTGGTGTCAAGCCGCGTATGCACAAGTTACAAAAGTTCGTGTCCAACCTTGGTGTGGAAAGACCATCGTTCGGCGTGCGAGCTTGCGGTTGGTCTTCCCACCATGTTTAGCGCCCACTCCCGCAAGCCTTATCCAACTTCGTCGCTGGGCTGAGTGAAAACGGCGCACGCAGCTATATTTCCTTATTTTTTTATTTACTAGTTCCAAGTGCCCAACAAACGATGGCAAGACGACGGTCTTTGCAAAGCAAGGTTGGTCACAAACTCGTAACTTGTTCCTATTGCGCATATGCGGCCCATCGCCAGGATGCGCGGCATGTATTGATTGATAGGGTTTGCGGCCCATGTCGGATTAATTTTGACCACCTGGGGATCTGCGCCGAAATCTCGTACACACGGCGTTTTTTCTTTTCGCCTCCATCAGAAAAGCGGCCGCCGCACCCGGGATGTATTGAAAGTCCCGCACTCCATTGTTTGTATTTCAATGTAAAACGATAGTACATTTCTAACCTGCCGCTCGCAAGCACCCAACATTGTGCGCTAGCACTGCTTCACAGCAGGATGCACTGCAGATAAGATACCTCCAGTGCTTGCTTCAGTTGACCGCGCTGTACCCAGCGCCCACAAGGACAGCTCGTGCATTTTAAACATGCCAGCTGTACAGCCAACAATTATTTTCGTGACCATCACTGCACGAAAGTGACCTGACACATAAAACTGTTAGCAAATCTTTGCCTTTCACTTGTCTTTGCATTTGTACCACAGTTTGAAACCAACAGAACGTTTCACTGCACTTTTATTCTTGCTCGTACTGATAGGAGTACACAATGTCCGTAATTGCACCACTCACAGGCTGTAAAAATTACGCCACATCTTGTTCTTCAAACTGCCGCCTCCAACCTCCGACTACTGGCAAATGAAGCTTTTTGAAAAGGACACTGCAGGCCAAAGCCATGGCCAGGAAACACGATTGGGCTATGGAAGTGGGGCTTCTAGTTTACCCTGATCGTATCACCTGAATGCTAACAGGCCGTGGACACACTGATAAGGATGTTTTTAGCACTGGCCCATATTATGTCACTCCTACCCATATTACATCACTGTAGCATGAAATTTGTGTTTTTGCATTTTTTGGTTAACCCTGTAATGACCAAACAATGAAAACAATAGATAAAAATTCTAATGCTTTTATTAGATTATAATTGTGACTCAAGAAATTAAAAACACCAAGAAACATTTTTCTCCCGAGGTTATCAAATACACAATGTATTATATACCCATAAAAAAAGGTATATGTCTACCTACATATATGTAATATAGGTATACAGTTTTACGCCTTATACCTTGGTATATGTATATCTACTATAAAAATACGAATATACGTAACCGTATAACATAAAAAGGTGTATCATATACCCATAACAATCCATGTAGATCCACTGGGAGCACTTACAATGGAGGAAGCCATCTTTCAAACTGCATGTGGGACTCAATGTGGCCAGTTATGAAAATACAGTTTTGAAAAATCGTTTAGGAGGTATCAGAAATGATTCAGCGGGCATTACTCGGCAGTCGACAGGCCCAAATGAGAGCAAAAAAAAAAAAAAAGGAAGGTTGCGTGCCATATAGCATACATTGCGCATTACAGGGTTGTTGTATTGGGTGGTTGTATTGTGCTCACCACTTGTTATCTCCAAAACATCTAGCATAGGAGGTCCTGCCTGCGGTTCGGAAACCTTGGGACCTCCTCCTGTAAATTCCCCCGATGTTAATACACTCTTGTACTTTTCTGAATAAATTTGAATTTGAATTTAAACCATTAGTGGCTAGAGTGGAGCTGAGTGAGGCCCAATGCTAATTATTTCATATTAAACGAAGTTTTTTGTCTTCATGGCCCTTCAAACCTAGGATTTCTCTTGCACTTCCTGTTCTTTTTGCGACTTAAAGGACAACATCACGTCGGCAGCCTCCTGGCTATACGGTGGTGCCACATAATGCAAGGCAGAGAGACTTCTGCATACCTGGCCCACGTATGAGTCACGCGGTAAAAGCCGATGACTGACTTGCAGTCCCTAGTCGCCTGTGGGGACGATTTCACCGTCTTGGCGCCAGCCTTCAAAATCAATACCACTAACAAGTGATAGTGGCACACACTTGCCCACCTTGGCAAAACGTAACCGAAAACAGAACTGAAACAATGGTGACCGCTTGTGGTACTTGAGTGATGAGCTGGGTTATTTTAACAGCGAAGCTGTTCAGCAAATCGCAATTTTTCGTGTCCACGGTTAAAATTACCAAGAAATTGCTGAGCGTGCGCACGCGAGAGCGGTGACCACCCCGGCACTAAAAATAAAAAAATGCCGAGCGCTTGTGTGTGCGTGACTCGCAACGACGGCCCAGCGTCCCCGGCGCATTTGTCAAGCCAAGCATGTCCACTTAAGAAGATTGGCCAAGATTGGCAAAAAAGAAACGAAACTCCAACGTTCACCGTAATCGTGGCAACACTTGCTATGAAGGAGAAAGTCGCGTCATAGCGTACGCCCCTCCAGAGTGATGTCCAATGATTATCACTTCCTAAAAAACGACAGATGCTCACGCTTGTAGTGACAATGATGGAGTAAAGGTCGTCGTGGCACAGAAGAGGCAAATCGAATGCAATTGTAGAATTAGACCTTCGTGAGGGCCGTGAAGGTTGTGTACAGCTTTGCTACCTTCAAATGTTACGCGTTAGTGTAAGCTTCCCTCATTTTTTTCTTTTTTTGGCACTGCTCACAAGCTGAAGTCCATTATAAAAGAATGACTTCAACTTAGCAGGCCCCATACGTATACTTTTTCATTAGCAGGCAGCTATCTCACTACTGTCCTTAAGAAATGGCTAAGCAATCTCTGCCAGTCCCTTATCAGGTTTGCAACAAACACAAGTCCAAGTGCTGAAAATTGTACGCTGTTGAAATGCCCGTTTTCCCATCCTTGAACATAATGTGTGCAGCTGTACATGTGCCATAGGCTGCGACATTACAGTTGTTTTTGTGCACTGAGGTGAACTATCATACGTCCTAACCTATGGAATCAGCCTAGGACAGCATCAAGTATAATGCAGGAAACTGCACATTTCAGGCAGAAATGGCAAACAAGTCATTTCAAGCAACTATTTCTTTCTGATGAACATGCAAATTATCTGGTGTTTACTCACAGGCACACCAGCATCAAACTACTATGAAGCCAAGTACGCTCAACTTCTCACTTGTTTGCTCCAGACTATGGGAGCAAAACTGGACGAATTTTTCACAGCACAGCTGTAGCTGCGATGCTACCAGATTTCCAGTGATAAAGGCGTCATCCTAAACGACAGCAACTTTGCCGCCAAAGCTGACTTCACAGCAAAGCCAGCAGTGCCTGTTGCTCCATACGATTTCGAAAACGCCCCCCCCCCCTCCCTTCACCTAGCAGACAGGCCCACAGAAGCAGCTGAAAGAGGCAAGCTGTTCCTGTGAACCACTGGCGTTACAGTCTGGAGTGCTTGCTTCTCCCTGCCACCAAGGCGCAAGGTGCTTATATCACATGGCCGTGTGCCTTCCTAGAGTTCTTCAGTATACACCAGTTACAGAAACTCGGCTTCATAATCCATGCTGTGCGAGCACTCCTGCTTCGTTGAAGCTGAGGGCCAAGCATATTGCCACAGCACCTAGGCATACAAAGCTGAACTCTGCTAAACTTTTACTCACTAACAGTAATTACCTCTGCTACACTAGCGTCCGAATGTCATTTGAACCAAATGTCATTTGACTCGAATGCCAAGTTGTGCTGCTCCGCTGGGTTTCAAAATGCCATTCGGCTCAAATGACATTCGAGCCAAATGAGCACCAAGAGAGAAATTTGGGGCATCTCGAAGTGCCATTTCTAGAACTCTCGCGCACAGAGTTCCAAGTCAGCATAGACAAATACATTACTGGCGTACTTAAGAACAAGCAAAATATTCGTAATTGTGGGACTTTGTTTACTTCTTATTCATTAAATCATGTTATCAAGATGGAATAATTCCATACTCGCAGCACCAGTGCGAGCAAGTGACAAACAAGTGTGGCCAGAAAGCACAAAAAACCTCGATTGCGATTCAGAATTAAGCAAAAACCGTGTCAAACTTACGTTACTGATAATTTGATATCATTTAATGCCAAAGACTGCTGCTAAATTTGATTGTTGCATTATTGTGTAAAAACAGAACTCAACTCACAGCAGTGCCATGCAGCATGGCGAGCGATTGTTAAAGCTTTCAAATGCCATCGAAATTGTAGTGGAGCACGGCGGATTCTGAATGGCATTTGAAGCACCCCATTTGAGTCAAATGACATTTAGTTTAAATGACATTCGGACCCTAGTGTAGCCGAGGCATTATACACAACTTAATAAAATAAAGCTTGCTTTCCAAGTTAGGAAACATTAAATTAAACAATGTTTACTTATGTCTTAACAGTTTTTCTGTTCATGACTTACGGCAGCAGCCGCAAGCACTTGAGCACTACCTCAACTTTCTCTCGACAGATGGCAGGCTAATCCACTTGTCCCTCATTTGCCCTCAGTGCAGGGGGCCAACCGTGGACCATGGGGCCTATGGGGAAATTTCACAACTGCTGTATATTGAGTAACTTTGGTGTTCTTCACACCCATAGCCAATGCGGGGTGGTTGTAAAAAGTTTACCATCCTTTCCTAAAGAAAGTTGAGAGAAGCGCGAAACTTTTCTAACATTAAAATTTCGTTGAAAACCTTAGCTGTGTCCAACCTTTGCTGAAAGTGCGTCCAATCGATCGTCAAACCCGCAAAGACCCAAATCGCGAACAAAGAACGAACCCATGCGACGATTTTCTCGCACTAAGTAAACGCATCTACGATCTAAACGTATACCGATACGTGGTTTATGAGATAAGGGTATACTATTGTACTCCTCCGCGATAGACACTTGTATTGTCTTATCTAGAACCACTCCTTTTTTGCGATTTCAAGTAACCGTCTTGACACAATGGAAGCCCGCTTTCACGCACGCGCCGCCTGTCCAGACATCTTAGCAGAGCTTTTCGGTTGACCAACCAGTCTAAGGGGAAATGCCCTAGTTTTCCTGACAGGATGCCATTGATCCCAATAAGAAAGCTTTCACATTAAAAAACCACTAGGTGCACTGCGTACATTTAAATTGTCCCCACAAAAAGCGTTTGCCTGAACAAGCAGGTGCTTTGTCATGTTACTGCCTAATTACCAATATAGCTGTGCAGTCACTTTGCACCACATCACATGATCACCATGCAACTTTCTTCTAGTTTACGAAAATTGATTTTCCTTGGAAGTTTGTAACGGCTATATGAATGGTGTTTCCTTGTGCAGGTTCATCTTCAACTGACTTTTTTTTAGTAGCAATCTGTTCTTGCGCAACCTAACAGGGCTGAGATTCCTGGTGGATGTTCAGGATCGGCCAGCAAGCCCCTGGCAATTAGGTTTTCGTTAAGCACTCCAGCATGTTTTGTCTAGTCTTAGTGCTATGGCCTTCAACGGTTGGACTCAAGGTCAGAAGGCTTTTGGTTCTGCCAAGTGCCACTCTTCATACCCAAGCAACATGCTCTCCCTTGGAGTCATTAGCTACATATTTCAGCAGCATGGTGACCCGCTACACCGGTGTGATTGATTGATTGTATAGGGATTTAACAGCGACGACGCAACACAGGTGATGACAGCGTGCCGAAGTGGAGGGCTTCGGATTAATTTTGACTGCCTGGGGATCTTTAACATGTGCTGAAATCTCGTACACACGAGCATTTTTGCTTTTCGCCTCCATTAGAAAATTGGCCGCCGCAGCCGAGAATCGAACCCGCGTCCTCGCGCTCAGCAGCACAAGCTACAGGGGTGTGAATGTAGGGGTCCTGCACTCTTCCACTCAGTGCAGCAAGGGCAAGGGGTGTAGATACAGTAGTAGGCATGCGAAATTGTGTAGGGATCACGGTCGCTAGAAGAGAATTGTGCTTCATGGTTTACTTCCGGTATTGTATCGCAACCATTAAAACACTCTCTTACTTCACACAAGCAATTGCTCCTTTTTGCTCCTGTAAAGTGTGTGTGTGTGTGTGTGATAACTTCACATTTCTGAATTTTTCTTTCGCAGAGCTGCATTGGAATTATTTCGTTTTTGTTGACCTGCCCTAGTGCGATCCGCGCTGCATTGCCCTTGGCCCGTCTAGCTGTTCTGACAGCTTTATCGGCAGCAAGCGTCCCATCAGGATTGAGAAAGAAAAAGAAATGAACTAGTAACTACAATTAGCAATAAACTGAAAATTTGACCTTGCAGCACTTAGCTAGTCCAGCATTCAATTATAACGGGTATAACGAAGTGTTATTTACTGTTCCAGTTGGTTCATACTGAAGGTTGGAGAGAAAAAAGAACAGCAAAAAGATGAGACGCAAACACGAAGGCGAGAAGAGACGTCTTTACTTCGTGTTCGCGTCTAATTTTTTTAATGGTTCTTGTTCGCCAGCCTTCGCAGGTGATATTTTAGTTCCGTTGTTTCGTTGCTTAAGCAACGTGGGCGGAAACCCCGCGAAAACAAATTCATCGCGGGCAACGATCTCGTCTATGTCTCGTATCGAGTGCCCAGCTATCTTATCTTGTACGCAAACCAAAGTCTGTCGTGGAAAACAAGCGCCAGAGCACGCAATTTACACTCCGGGCAGAACAGGGCCCCCTTGTTACTAAGTGAAAGTAAAATCTAGTCGCGGCACACCAAAGAATACAAATGTAATGCTCGGGCAACCTGCTCCGCTAGCAAACCCGCCCCCATGCGACAACAGCTGGTCCGGGGTCATCCCAGCCGAAATTAGCCACCATGGCTCACAAGACGTAAGCAAAAAAAAACGTGACGAGCTGTCTACCGGGCTGCATGTTTTACTGAAACGTAAAAGCAAAAAGCTGCGCCCAGGAAGGGTGTCACGCGGCGGTAAAACAAACCACATGACTCACTTGGTGAGGACATCGTAGTTGTAGCCGCCTTCAAGCTTGGGGCAGTCAGCCGCTACGTAAATTACGGCAGTCGAAGCTAGGATGAGGGAAAAGCGGCATACAATCGGCGTTAACTTGAGCATCTTTGGTGAGCACAACACGTCCGAAACCTCCGATAAAGGGCCAATACTTCGCGTTGAGCTGATTTGAACCGAAAATGCATCAGCCACATCTAAACGGACTGGATTGACTTGTCTGATTATCGGCTGCGACGCAGGCTATTTTGACTTTGGTGGCCGACGAATGTTTTGCTTAGCGGCGGTTCACGGCGTAAAGTTTCTTAAAAAGTTGTGTAAGAGTATCTCTAGTATAATAAACCGTCATGCCTTCCTTGTTATCTTGCTGACAAATCGGATTCAAGTAGCGTCACCTATAAACGACGTCGCCGGTAGGATTCTCGGCTATGTCGTCTGCTAGCGCGCCGCATTTTGTGCGCTTGCGCGACAACGTGCCTCTTGTTGTGGCCTTCGCGCATGCTCCCTGCTTGGGTTTAATGCACATGACACAAACAAGCAGCCTGATGATCGTCTAATGACACCCGCAGTGCAAGAAAATAACGACTCATACAATAAGACATCGACCAAAGTACTCCTAGCTGCTACGGCTGAAATGGAATCCTTGGTACCCCACTTGTATGATGAATGTTTGCAGTGCTTTCGGAACCGGTAACCAACATAACAAAAGGCTGATGCTTGGTCGCGGTCACGCCGGGTCTGTTTAGGTTACGGACGCGTGTTTTTTTTTAATTTTATTTTCAAATTTACATTTCGTACTTCCGGGGTCAACTGCAGTGACAATTTAGACATCTCGAAAACCCTATATGGTCCTTCTAAAAACACGCAAGATGAAAAATATCACAGCTGAAATAGGCGCATGCACGTCGCAAACGACCAGCAAAAACTGGTGATTTTGATACTCAAACTACAGCCATGCTGATTGATTTGATTACAGCCATGCTGACCACATGGACGCGGGTTCGCTTCCCGGCCGCGGCGGTCGCTGTTCTGATGGAGGCGAAAAGCAAAAACGCCCGTGTGTTCGAGATGTCGGCGTACGTTAAAGATCCGGGCCCAGGTGGTCAAAATTAATCCGGAGCCATCCACTATGTGGCGCGCCTTATCGCCTGCGTTGCGTCGGTCGACGCGTTAAACCATACAATCAAAAAATCAGTACATCCAGGCTGAGGTGACATAAAATTAAGTCATTTCATCGCCGGTGACGGGTTAAAGTGACGCCGCAGCTGGCGAGCAAGAGACCGGCTGGCCGCCCGGAGCAAACCTGCGCGCAACCGCTTCGTGTGCTCGACCGCACCAGAAGCGTGCCCATTGGAGCTCAACCTAGCTGGCAGGCGGACTAAGCACCAGGCCTTCCGGCATGCTACTTTGCTTTTAAGGCTGTCGACACGATCCGCCTGCAGGTGCAGTGCCGTCAGTGACGAAGCTATTTCAAACGTTTCCAGCTGATAAACAAGGCATTTCATGGGGCTACCAGTCATGTAGGGTAGCGTATACGTACTGTACGTTCAAAACAAATTTGGTCGAAGTGAAATTTCAGTGCTCGGCCTTTAAAGGGTCATTTTTTGGCAAATAAATTCATGGGTCGCTGAAGGATGGTGTACGAGGCAAAGCATGAAGTAGAGTTCAGCATGAAATGCCCCAAGGCTAATCGTTGCTCTGGCAGCCACTGTAGGAAGTGAAGTTATGGCAAAATCACGTGATACTACTTTTCATTTGCATATAAAAAGTTAAAACAAAGCTAAATTTTTCGCAGGTTCATTGTGTCGACTTGTGTATTGTAACGTTTCCCTTTATTGGGTCGAATTCACGAAGAAGACAATTACAACGGTCTGGTTATTGTCCTTTCACTTCCTCTTCCTCCTCTTCTTTCACTTCCTCCTGCTGCCCACCTTTCGGTCGACCTCCTGCTCTTCCTCTTACACAGGCCGCACCTCTGTCGTCAACCTTCCTTGGTTGATACGACACTATGCTGCACATAGACGTAGATTCCAGGATGTTGTTAGGTCCATTGTAGCATAAGTACTTCAAAATTCCTTGTTTGCGAGCAGTCTTCACAACCATGTAGGGCCCTGAAAAAGGAGCCTTTGAACCCTGCAAGCCTTTCCAGACAATGACATAATCCCCAACGTCAATTTCAGGAACCGTGCCTGTGTGAAGACGGTCGTAATGCTTTTTCATTGCGATCCGGTACCTTTCATTTTCCCTCTCTGACCTTTCTTGTTGACGGAGTACTATTAAATCGTTAATTCCCAGAAGGTGATCGGCATGCAGCCACTCAGATTTTCCATGATATGCAAAGCTTCTGTGTGCGAGTGGTTGTGGTGTGCAACAGCGGCTTGTATAGCACATTTCCAGCCCCCTTTGAAATCTGGATAGAGGGAAATGAACTGCTTGATGTCACGTATAGCTCTCTCAGCTAACCCGCTGGCTTCAGGGTGGTACGGCGCTGAGAAACACAGCTTCACATTGCGCTGGAGAGCCCAATTCTTCAACTGCTCGCTCCGAAAGGCTGGCCCGTTGTCGGCCACAATTGTTTTGGTGTCTTTAAACATATCCCGGTTCAAGAAAGAGATGAGACTCCTTGCATCTTCCCTTCAGGCTTTACACGAGACCATTCGCGTGCGCTCATCGATTGCCAGTAGGAGCGCTTGCGTGCTGCCTCTTCCCTCTCCTTTTTTCCTGAGCTCCGCGAAGTCAAGGTGGGTCGTTGCGAATGGTTCTTTGGAAAGTTCTGCGATGACCATGGCACTACCTCTGGGCTTAAAATTGGCCTCGCAGATTTGACACTGGTGGCAGGTCCGTATATGTCTTGCTTCATGGTGTTCCAATGAAATCTTTGCTTGATTTTCCAGTATGTGCGCCGAATCCGTCATGTCCGCCAGAATGAGGTGAATCATGGTAAAGAGCCACGGAGATTTTTGGTACACTAGTCTTCGGTACCTGTAAGCGACCATCTTTCAGCGACATCGCCTCTGTGCCTTCCCATAAGAGCGCGCTCACGTTGTGATCATCACTTGGGGCAGTTATGTGGAGTCGTGACATGGCATCGGCGTCCGGTAGCTTGTCACCTGGTCTGTGAGCGATGTCAAATGTGAACTGCAGTTCACTGACCCACCTGGCCAGCCGCCCTTTTGGATGGGACGAAGTCAGTACATATGTCAAGGCTTGATTGTCTGTCAACAATCTGAAGCGTCGGACCGTCCAAGTGCGTTCGGAAGTAACGTATCGCCATCACCACCGCCACGGCCTCTTTTTCGGTCGTAGAATAATTAATCTCTGCCTTGGTAAATATGTAGGAATAATTGAGCTGTCTTTTCGGTGATTCCTTGTCATCTCTTTGGTACAAAATCGCCCCGGCTCCGTAACGCGATGCATCTGTGGTCAGTTCAAACGGTTTTGTGAAATCTGGGAGCGTCTACACTGGTTCCGACGATATTATCTTTGTAAGCTCCTGATAAGCGTTGTCGCATTCCTTGGTCCATTCAAAGGGAACATCTTTCTGCGTCAATGCTGTGAGGCATTTCGACTTAGTGGCGTAATCCTTGATAAATGCTCTGAAGTGGCCGGCGAGTCCTGGGAAGACCTAGGGAATGCACGAAGGCTTGCGACTGTGAAATTCGCTTCACGGATCCTCTTTCGTGCTTTTCGTCTTGCCATCAAAGACTCTTCTCAGAAAAACAACAGAATTTTAATAAAAACACGAAATTAATCTTGATGAGGCTTGCTGTGAGAGGTGTGTAGCTCATCTCTGTGATTTTCATACAAAAAATTTCACCATCTTCGCTGAGGAGGATGCGAAGCACAGTGGGTTGGTTGGTGTGTAAGTAGTGTTGAAGTAAGTAGTGTGAGGAGTTGGTGTGTGGTGTTTCCTGGAGGAGGAGAGACGCGCTGCGCAGTTAGCGCGCAGCGCGTGCTTTTCGGCTGTGAGGAGGAGAATGGAGAGAGACGCGCATGCCAGTAGATGGACGACGCAACAACAAAGGGACTCATAAGCATCCTCAGGAAAGATGGGTAATTTTATTGGAGGGGGGTGTTACAGGGGAGAGGCCTTAAAGATAGAGAAAAAACGTTAACGTGGTGTGAGTGTCTTCATTTAGCATTATCAATTTTCAACGTAGGTACGTCGAGCTGTGGGTGGCGTTCCGCTTTGATTATGACCGCCTTATGGTCTCTGAAATGTAAAGCCAAGAGCTGTTGTAGTGTGAACCCTAAATGCTGAATGATTACGTTCCCCGGATGGTTGTGGGCTCTTGTAATCACGGCCCGCCGAGACTTGCCGATGCACGCCGCCGCCGAGCGATGAAACGTCGAAGGCGCGTGAAGCGTGCTCGTCTCTGCCGGCCAGGAAGACACCGGCAACATTGTCGCTCCAGGAGCCATTAAAGGGTAAGACACCATCGGGCGTTCAGAAAGCCGAGCATGCGCAATGGGGGTGAGCCCTGACCATGAGATGCTTCGCATCTAATAATTGTATGAAACTCTATGCATCTCTGCTCCTGGAATAGATTAGTATTGGCGGTGAGATGTTTGAGTGGCGCCCCCTGTCTCTGACGTCGCCTTATGGACTCGCGCCGCTGTCGTCTGCTACACTCCGCTTGTGAGGGGCAGCACTGCCTGCGCTGGGAATCGCCCGCTTCGACGCTTTATTGCATTAAAAAGAGTATTTGTAGTAATTCAATTATTTTTGCCAGCTTCTGACGCATCTGAATAATTTCAAGCTGTATCCCCCACAAGTTTGCAACACGCGAATCGGCCATAAGATCGTATGTAACTCGTCCTTTCTAGCTTATTCGTGAGGTTCAGCGCTTAGAGCTCCTCGAAAAGTATTCAAAATGCGTAGCTTCCCTACAGTATTTTTGATATGCTCTTATGAAGACTCAACTAAGAAGACTCAGTCTTCTGAGTTGAGTACCAAGCAGCGGGCCCCTACACGCACATCGCATGCAGGAAATAAAGCGGCTGTCTTCTATTTATTTCGTTGTTGTTGACTTGTATAAGATGTTTTTTTTTCTGTGTTTAATGTATT
Source organism: Haemaphysalis longicornis (assembly GCA_013339765.2). Taxonomy (NCBI): domain Eukaryota; kingdom Metazoa; phylum Arthropoda; class Arachnida; order Ixodida; family Ixodidae; genus Haemaphysalis; species Haemaphysalis longicornis. The sequence goes on along the minus strand of CM023453.1, from coordinate 95,683,653 downwards.
ATTTTTCTGCATCGTCCAAACGTCTTATTAGTATAGTTTAGGGATGTTCGGGAGGCTCACAAAGGCCGTGTGGATATTTTCTTCAGGCTGTATGGCATACATTCCCTTCTTCACAAATTGGCTTTGTTATGGCTGCGTGCAAGAAGGTGCATATCCGCAGCGCGCTTTGTTTATTCACATGCAAACACAATGAGAAGGTTTGTGCTACGCCACCGCGATCACACCCCAGACAACGTTATCCAGAGTACTCGAAGACGGCTTTTGTGCCCGGAATTTCTATCGTAACCATCGTTATCATAATGAACTACTCTCAACCAGAGCAATTATGACATGATTACGGTGTTGAAGGCTTGATGTGCTCGCTAACGAACGCTATAAGTAGTATACGTGCATATACTACAAGAATCGAAACCGATGAATATTCTTTGTTGTTTTCCAACCCGTCTTTGCGTAAAGAACGAATTCTGGTCAACTCGGGAGGGCGTTATATGAATTGAAGAAAATTACTGTTACTCTCTTGTCCTGGAATGAGGACCCGGGCCACTAGTCAGCTCGATTTTACTGTTAAATAAAGTTTTCTCCTCCTACTCCTCTTACTTTTGAGCGCAGTTATCCTGTAAAGTATATCTGAATATTGTGAAGATATGGCTGTGGGAAATGTACCGAAATATCCCTCCAGGTCTGAACTAACATAATGTAACTGTACCTTTACCGTACATGTGAATCGTTTTGCTCTCAATACATCTTTATACTGGTTAGAAACCTGGTATAAAACCAGCACGCGCCTATGCACAGAGTGAGTTATGTGGAACTCAACCTACAGTTTTTGCTGCCCATAGTGCATGTCGTATACTTTCATGCCATGACAACGCAAACTGATGTGATACACTACTTTCGAGCGTTTGGCAAAGTTGCAAAAACTGTTTTACACTATATATGATTACCGGGAATCGTAACGCCTTCTGCCAAAGCCAACAGCACCGAAGGCCTGGAATTTGTTTTGGCCTTGTATTTTCGCTGTTGTCAGTTACTAGCAGCTGGCTGTTCTCTTAGTCCGAAAGATTGCTTAATACAGAAGCTGACGCCTAGCTCCGACTCTTTGCGCTCCGCACAGGACCGGCTTCGCAAGGAATGGGGCGACGACGGCAATGTTTCTTCCGTAGCGGTATCCTAAACTATACTTTAACTCACGCCTTGAGCTAGTGTATGCGAGTTTAAGTCTATTATTATGATAAAAAGTTACGCACACCAAAAATCTGTTGCGGATAAGCATCAGACGTCAATCGAGCGCAAAGGAACAGCAGGGAGAGCAAGCCCGAGTGAAGCAGACGACAAATGCGAGAATCCCTAAGCCGACATCACAAAGGCGCGCTTCGCAGCGCCGCCTGTGGTCGCGCTCACCGCCAATATCGTCGACGTACACGCCACAAAATTTTCCAATGAAGTCTTGTAGGATGGCGTCCATCATTTTCTGGAACCATGCTCCAGAATTCTTCCATCCGAAGGGGAGTCTGCTGTACTCATACGTACCAAAGGGGTCACGAGTGCATTGAAGTGCTTCTGAAGCGGCACTTTCCAATACCCTTTTCACAGATCGACTCGAGAGAACCAAGAGCAACCGCCTGTTTCATTGATGATGTCTATTCTTGCATTGGATATGTGAACACGTCAGTCTGGCGATTCTCAAGCCTGTAGTCAGTGCACAGCCTATATGTACCATCGTCCTTGAGAACCGTGGTGATAGGTGACGCAAATGATACAGATGGTCGGATAATACGAAACTCCAGCATACTTTGCAGTTCAGCTATTAGCCAGTTCTTTTTTTTTCGTAGGACATGCCATATGTTTTTTTTTTTTCATACAGTAGTAACATCGCGCAGTTGAAACGACACTTCCATGACTGCTGCGGCATGACATACACACAAAAGTTCGGGATATTGTGAACAGACGTTCTCGCTATCCGTGACCAGCCTGATGGGCGGCTTTGTCTGCGCGCATGTCGTCTCAATGTGATGGTCAACGAGCACCTCATCCTTCCAAGAAAGGTTGAGCCTCAATCTCTTCATGTCAGGACGGGCTAGGATGAAATTAAACTTGGTGTCGTCTATTAGTAATGTTTCTACGAGCACTTCACTTCCCTTGGTTCTCAACGTCGACGCGCGACTACTTATCAAGCACCCTACAGTCCCATCGTAGCCATGTACCTGGACAACCCTACCAGGAAATATGTCATCTGGCGAGGCAAGTTCTGTACTCATGATGCTCACTGATGCTCCGGTGTCCACTAAACGTTTTCCAATCGTCTGCTGACATACACTGGTGCGTACAGCAAATTGGATTCAGCTTTAGCTAAGCACACAGTCTCGCTTGGGGTCTTTGGGCGGGACCGACGACCGCCACTAGGAGTGCCGACCGATACTACGGCATTCCAAGCAGTGTCGTACTGTTGTGACTGGCCTATTGGTGGCAGAAGGTCGACGCAGACATCCCTCAGCGCATGGAGGAGTTCTAGGAGCCATTGGAAGAACCTGGCTTCGGAAAGTTTTCGTCATACCATGGCTGATGCGTGGTACAATGGGCGACTCGCGGAGATTAGGATCGGCAAGCTGCAGGAGTCTTCGCTTCTCGCAGAAGTAATCCACCAACGTCCCCTCCTTATATTTTTAGAAGATGGCCTGATCCCAACACGCAACGGGGTTCAAGTCAAATGCGCGGATGAAGCTGGCTCGCCAGTCGGCCCAGGGTTTGTCAGCGTTCCCTGCCATCCGCAATTCATACCACTTCGCGTTCCCCGAAAGGTGTACTCGCAGGTTATTTACCCGATATGAGTCTGTTATCCAGTGATTGTGGGAGCACGCGTATTCGTAGAACTGAATCCATGCCGATGGACTTGAAGTGTGTGGGGGCCAAGCCCTCATATCGGGGCGAGGAGGCGCTAGCGACGTCCTCCTCCTTGGTGGGGCGAGGGCGATCCTCGCGCGCTTCCCTCCTCTCCCTACGAGGCGACGGGGGATGCGCGCAGGAGACTCCCGGGGAGACCGCCCTTGGGACGCGCAGAGATCGCACGGTACGTAAATGCCCTTCGGCCACTTCTGGCCGTTTCTTGCATTGACCGTTGTTTCCCACTTCCGTGGGTCACGGCACCCACCGTGTCGATTAGCGCATGCCTCGATTTGCGTCAGTGGCGTTTATCTATGATGCCGGCGAGTCTCCGCGGGCATATTCCACTTCTTGGTGGGTTGCCCCCGCCGTCCCGCGGTGTGACGGGGTCCGCGACGAGCGCCGATGCCGCCCGATCGAGTCCAGTGGCTTGGAAATGTGTAGCGGCCACAGAGAGCCCCCTTCCCCTATGTCAGCGAGCGTTGCGGCCGGCCAACGCCGGCGGACGCTAACTGCTGCCCGAATACGGGCTGGGCACACGCTGGGCGGGTGTATATGCCCAGGGGCTAGGTGCGTAGTGCAGTGTAGCGTTTGTATCGTGGTTTCCCGCGTAATAAACCCCTGTACTATGAAATGTATCGCTTCCATGTGAAGTGACTGACAACGTACACTCGCGGCGAGAGTCGTGGCTCGCTCTCGAACCCGTTGTGGGCAGAGTCTCTCGGCAGCGCAAGTTCGGTACTGCGCGAGAGCAGTGAGAATAACGACGGCGCGTTATTCTATTATTGTTATTCTATTCCTTAATGGAAAGGATTAAGGATAGGATAGGATAATGCCCACATTTCTGGCGCCCAACGTGGGGCAGCGTTTGATTGCTCATTTGCTGCCATACCGTAGCGAGCTTTGCTTGTGCAATTGGCTGGCCGCGCCAGGCACGCTAGTTGCGTGCAGTGTACGTTCCGGTGAGAGCCCGCATCGGGCCGCCGGCCGGACCGGCTCCTGGTTTTGTGGATGCCGGCGGAGCTCGAGAGCGCGAGGTTTTCCTTGCTTCGAGCATGAGAACATAGGGCTTTTGTGCTGTGTTCGTCTTTAAGGTTGATTTTGACGCAACCCATGCTCGGGTGCTAAAAGGAGAATTCTTGAATTCGAGTAATTTCATTCCACAACGCAGAGTATCCAAGCTAGTGCTTAACCTCGTATCTATACGGATTAATGCGACCGGTTCCCTTTGTGGGGATGCCATGCACCGCACGTATTCACCCCGAAGAGCTAGCCACGGTTTTGGCGGAACGATTCCTTTTTCCGAGCAGTTTCTCGGCCGCCTTTGGTAGGCGGAGCGCCGTGACGTTGACTTGCTTTGCAACGGGCGCTGGGGACAGGGACCAGCTTGTATTGCTGGTGGTTCCGGGGATGAGTGTCGCGCTAGGCCGACTGGTGGCTCGTGGTGTAATACATCGCCACCGTTATTGAGTATGAGCGATTAAAGGCGGAAGTCCCGAAAAGTCAGATATGCGTATTGTTGCGTTATTAGAGAGTTTTAGCAGTCCGTTCGTTACGTTCGTTACGTTGCTACCGGGTTAACCGGGACCCGACTGCGCATGCGCGCGTACGTACCGGGTTCTTTCCGTGGAGTGAGACCGAAAACGTGTTTTAACACTCCGTAGCGTCGTACCGTTCGTTCCGTGTGACGGCTGATTAGCCGAGTTGTTGCAAAAATCCACACGCTAAAAATACGTAAATAAACAACGCAGTTTCCCCTAAAGCATTGCAAATCTAAAATAAATTGCGCTCGGCCGGACGCATTGTGGAGGCAGGGGCTGCGGCGGCGGCGACGGCACCAGAGCGAGCGCAGCATGGAGGAAAAAAAAGCTTTTCTTTCCTCCATGGAGCGCAGGCAGCGTTGCTCGAGGCAACGCCGTCTGCTCGAGGTTTCGGCGGTTTCGGTTGTGATCGTGTGCTGTCGAAAAAGTGCGACCGGCTAAAGGCCCGTTCACACTAGCGACGAAAGCGAGCGAAAGCGACGGGAATTCCGTCGCTTTGTCGCGCGACGACCGTTTTTGGCGAATGGTCGGGACCAATTCTTGTCGCGCGATTCACGTCGCTTTCGTCGCAGTGTGAACGGGCCTTTTTAGGCGCTACGAATACGCCCCCCCCCAAAAAAAGGTGTTTTGGTAGCCAAAAGTCACGGCGGGCTTTCAAGGAATGAGGTGGAGCTGTTCCTCAGCTGTCGGAAAAGTGTCCTCGCCGGTGTGTAGTACGTACGACTGTGCCGCGCCCATTCACGCCGGTCAGCGTAGTTGCGGTTAGTGCTGTCGGCGCAGTTTTCTTGCTTTTATCGCAGGTATCTACCTGACTGAGGAGTAGGAAAGCAAGCTAAACGTAAGGGACAGATGGGGCGGTACACCCCTGCAAGTAGTCGCACACATGAGTGTTTTGGCGTCGTCCAATACGTTGTTTTGTTTGTTACAGCTCAAATGGTGAGGTGCAACAATAATCGCAGGCTGAATAACAGAAAAACAAGCAGCTGTGTGCAATGCAGGCAAGCGCAACTCCAGTTATTCTGCTTTTACGTTCAGGGTGCACTAATCATGGTGAATTGTAAATTTTAGCTTGCAACCAACTTTTACAATAAAAAGTATTTGTTTTGTGCAGTTTAAAATTTATTTACAATATTTTAAAACACGGTTATGCTAAAACACGGTTCTCACAAAAGAAAGTGAACAGAACAGAAGGCAAACTTCACGGCAACATTCACAATAAACAACCCAAACGAAATTATAACACTGGCACCATTGTGCGCATTTTCCAGTCTCTGGCTTAGTCTTTGTAGAGCCCCGTGTGTCATCGGTGTGGGTGCGTTTACAGCTTCGCAGTCCAACCACCGCGTTGATTGGAGCCATTTTTTTAAAATAAACGCTTGTTATCACACGTCAACAGGCCAAACTTTTCACACGAACTGTAGCTAAGTGTGTGCATTTCGAAGTAATCTCTCTCGGAGAAGCAGAACAGCCTTCAACACATCAATAATCAAACCTCACCCGCCACCCTTTGAAGACAAGGTGAAGCTAATACAATCTGGGGGATTGGAGGTCTCGAGGAGAAATTACTCCTTGAATTAAGAGGATATAGGTATTTTTGTAAAGTCCTAGTATTCCAGCAACTTCTATAGAATGAATGCGGGTGTTACACGGAAACTCAAAGCAAAGTTCACTTGTGGAACGCTTCCGGCCAACTATATTGGCATTGTCGCGAAGCGGAGGTCTGATGATGTTTTCTAGTTGTTTTTAGTTCTGTGCCGCCGCCGGGGCTCTTCCTCGCAGGAGCCGGTGGCGAGCCTGAGGGGCCCGGCTTGCCTCGGGCCTGGTAGCGCGGTGACGATCGTGGAGTTAGACAGTCTTTTGCGCTGTCGCACATGTCGCTTGCCTTGAACGCTCATGGTGCCCGGAAGAATGAAGCGAAGTGAGATGAGTTTTGTCCGGTGCACTGGATGAAGAGCTTGGCGATGAGCAGCAGGAAGATGAAAGATGAGTGGGGGGAGCCCATGATGGTAGAGGGGGTCTTCGGTACCCCGCACCTATCACCACTTTTGTAACGTAGTATTTTGGTTCACATACTGCCGCTACTGTAGCATGAAGATCGGAAGGGAAAAGTCGAGACGTCGAAGAGGTTTTAAAGGATAACTTGTTTACTTTACAGGTGACATTGGTGACATTTAGCACATATGAATTAGAATGAATACACTTGTTACATAGATTAGAAAGACAGTCAAAGATTCAGAGTACTTAGCGGGACATAGTTGGCGGGCGAATGGCTCCCGGCGGGAGGGCACGACGACGAGCGGCAGAGTGCGGCTCTCCTGGTGTTGCTCGCTGCTCTCCCTCGCTCCCCAGAGGGGCCGCGTTATATTTGCTTTGGGGGGACGCATTGGGGGAAAAAGCGCATCCTGGCGTGTGCGGACCGGGTGGGAAAAGGCTAAGGCACACCCGCAGCCAATCAGGAAGACGCTTCTTAGCTCCAATCAGACATGTCCCCGCCAACGTGAAAATGACCAAAAACACAGACACAAGGTTTCGACTCGAAAGCGCGCACTCGGAGAATTACGGGCGTAGAGCAAGTAGTTAGACAAAACACACTAAAGTAAACAGGGGAAAAGGGAAGGTCGTCTGAAGAACACGGAGCCCGAAGGCGATCAGCGCACACGCCACAGGGGGAATGGAACGCCGCGGCCGCGGTAATACAAGCCGAGGCGAGGGTTCGCTTCCCCCAGCAGCCGTCGTCTCCCGGTCGGCCGACGGGCAGACACACTCGGCAACACGTTTCTTAGAAAAGCGGGGCCTCGGTGGCCGAGCCGCGTCCGAAGCGCTTTTACACACAACACTTTGGAGGAAGAGCCCCGGCGGCGGCACAGAACTAAAAACAACTAGAAAACATCATCAGACCTCCGCTTCGCGACACCTTCCCCGACGGAAAAAAGAGTGCCCTCACTCTTGCACAAAGTTTAAAACATAAGAAAACATTTTCACAACCCGACAGCGATAACTGAAATTCATGGCATGCGGACTCGAGGAAATGAAACACTTTCTAACACAAGAGTCGACAACCGTCTCCGCTGAATCAGTCAATGCACACGCGGTCACTTATAGTGGAGTCCCGTTCTCACTTCATGCACGCACAGTCTCTTGTCAAACACAGGAGAAAACGTTCCATTTACATATACGAACAAGAAAATAACAACACGGGCACTGTGAATAACACAGGAATAAGCATACACACTGTAACAGTTACATCTTAAAGAAATCGACATTGTAAAAGCAGTTCCGCTAGCCAGCCCATGTACTGAGTTCTGGGGATTATGGCACGAAAGCAATAATCTGTCCTTGATAACAGATCGCATAAACATGACGCAAAGTAACTCGCTGGCCAACTAAAAGTAATCAGCGAATAAGAAAACAGAAACGCAGTCTCAGCGGTCGCCACTCAGCGATCGCCACGAAATACTCAGTGCCCTACGGGATAGAATTACAAACCTTTCATAAGAAGGCACTATAAAACAGAAAAAAAAATTATATACAAGGGCTCGCCGTATTGAACCCACGCACAAGTGGAAATCTGCGCCCTTCAGCCACTGTTGGGCACTTTACTCGACACAACATTTCTGGATTCAGCCTAACTCGTTCAAAACAGCCCTACTCGTCTCACGTACTTAAACAAGATCCGCACATTCGTTCCAACTTGGAACACAACACAAAGAAACAGCTAAAAACTTATTAAACGGAGAAAACGGCAACTTGTAAACATCATCAGACCTCCGCTTCGCGACAGCATGTATATCTTCCAAGTCCACCAATGATATGTCTTCAGCCTCATGAGTACTCGCAACTCCGTTGTCAGGTGGCAAAGAAGAGTGTCGCACACGCAGCACCCGTTGTGAACACCGACTTATCCCCGTGAGCACGCAAACTTCGCAATGGGAAGGCGCGCGCCGCGGTCAGCAGCTCAGCCGGCTCAGCCACGGAACAGGGAGGATTGCGCAACTCGCTCTTCGTTGTCTCAAGTCGGGACAAAATTATTTGGGCTTACTTCCGGAATAACGGAGCGGAAGTCACGTGATGTTGACTGGGCCGCTTCCCCGTCAACATCACTCCATGGGGCAGCGTAAACGTTGCGTCTGATACTATGCATTAACAGTGGTTAGGAAATATTCTAACAAAAATTTCTCTCTGTTTATGATATTTTATGGGCCATAACTATGAAGTTACCGTAACACTGTAACTTTGATGTTCCTAGATACGAAACTGACTATAAACTCTGGCTCTCATCCGCTACCTCGCAAGCTCGAGGCAACGCCGTCTGCTCGAGGTTTCGGCGGTTTCGGTTGTGATCGTGGTGCTGTCGAAAAAAAAAAAAAAAGTGCGATCTGCTAACGGCGGGCGCTACCAATACGCCCAAAAACGGTGTTTTGGTAGCCAAAAGTCACGGCGGGCTTTCAAGGAGTGAGGTGGAGCTGTTCCTCAGCTGTCGGAAAAAGTGACCTCGCCGGTGTGTAGTAACGACTGTGCCGCGCCCATTCACGCCGGCCAGCGTACGTAGTAGCGGTTAGTGCTGTCGGCGCAGTTTTCTTGGTTTTGTCGCAGGTATCTCCTGATTGAGGAGTAGGAAAGCAAGCTGAACGTAAGGGACAGATGTGGGCGGTACACCCCTGCAAGTAGTCGCACACATGAGTGTTTTGGCGTCGTCCAATACGTTGTTTTGTTTGTTACCGTGGTCCCCCCCTCCCCCCCCCCCCTTGCATAGTACGCGTGCCTGTGTGGACCACAAGGTTCGTTGTATAGTATCTCACTGTATCTGCTCTTCAAAGGTAGTAACTCTGAACTTCGGTGACTTGATCGTACTATACTCGGTGACAACTATAAGAACGGCAGCGGTACTCGCAACTTCGTTGTCAGGTGGCAAAAAAGAGTGTCGCACACGCAGCACCCGTTGTGAACACCGACTTATCCCCGTGAGCACGCAAACTTCGCAATGGAAAGGCGCGCGCGCCAGGGTCAGCAGCTCATCCGGCTCAGCCACGGAACAGGGAGGATTGCGCAACTCGCTCTTCGTTGTCTCAAGTCGGGACAAAATTATTTGGGCTTACTTTCCGGAATAATGGAGCGGAAGTCACGTGATGTTGACTGGGCCGCTGCCCTGTCAACATCACTCCATGGGGCAGCGTAAACGTTGCGTCCTGATACTATGCATTAACAGTGTTAGAAAAAAACTTCTACAAAAATTTCTCTCTGTTGTGATATTTTACGGCCATAACCATGAAGTTACCGTAACACTGTAAGTTGATGTTCCGAGATACGAAACTGACTATAAACTCTGGCTCTCATCCATTACCTCTCAAGCTCGAGTGTTCGGCGCAGGTGACGACATGGTCGCGCGCCGTTCACGTGGAGGAATGGCCTTGGCCTTAGCCCGATGAAGCGCTTAGACACCTGTACGATTGGTACACGCGATTCGTAATGCGAGTAGATCGTTACGAGACTGTCACCCACGACTAGTCGTACGCGTGAATTTGAGACACATGGCCCGATGCGGGGTGCGCCTCGTCGGCGCCCCTCCGCCCACTGTTTTTGCTCCATGGTCAACTACGACGATCGCTGAGCTGAATTTGTAGATTCCACGCGTTTGTACGCAAGAAATCGATAAAGCAGGCAATCGTGAAGCGTTTCTGCATCGGAAACAGTCCGCGCACACGCCGGTCGCGCCTGCCAGCTCGGCACACTCAGCGGCTCGAACCGGCGCAGACCACGGTAGCAACCACTTGTCGCTGCTCTTCCGAATCAATCTGACCACTAAAACGAAGTTCCACCTGCGAGAAAGTAGGTGTTAGTGTGGTGAAAAATTGTGCGAGGGATTGTTCTCAGGGCTTATTTTAAAAGCGGCGATCAGATATATCTGCCGCGATGCAAGCTTATGCTGACCGGCCGTGGATGCCGCGGCGCGCGGATGGCGATACCTGCGCGGAAGCATCGAAACAGGCTACGCAGATGTCTCGGTCACCGATCGCTCACGGCAGTTGTAGCTCAAATAAAGTTTCACATGCGAGAAAGGGGATGATAGTGAGGTGAAACGTTGTGTTACGGAGTGTCATTCGCAGTTGCACAGATAGCGGCGATCAAATATTCGCCAGGACGTTAAGCCTAAAGTTTCCAACACCTGAGCAAGCCGGTTGCGGGCTCCGGATACGGTAACACGGAGGAGGCGATGCACGGAAGCAGAGCGCGGGGGAGACGCCGGCCGCGTACGGAACAAATGGCGCATGCGCAGTCGGGTCCCGGTAAACCCGGTAGCAACGTAACGAACGGAACGGCCGGAGCATACGTACTGCTAAAACTCGCTATTGTCTTGGCTCACCTTGGCCATACAGTCTGGTAGGCTCGAAGATCTTGTAAATGATCAGCCGCAGTGTCACTGGCAGGTGTGAAGTGGGACGTGTTTTAGTTATTTAATTGGGTTTTCCATTGTTGGGAGATACCTGGCCTGTGATGACCTTAATCATGTGCCGCCAGCATAGTGTGGAAATTGTGCACCTGGATTATTCCTAGAGCACGTCGCAATACCGCGCCCGGCTTATCCGCGGCGTGGCCCGAGCACCTTCGGTATGTCCGACTGTTTTGGGCGGACACATTGTACCGTTTCTGCCGACATCACCTTTGTGGAGTCGCCTGGTCGGATGACGGTTATAGCCGATTGATGACCCCGCACGCGCACACCAGCCTGTCAACTATCCTCCCGAGGCGATTCCTGGTGAGCCAGTTGACCCTTTCTCCAGCCCGCTATGTAAGTGAGAGAACGCAATTCTTTGCTGTGTATTGTTAGCGTTTGCGCTGTGTGTACATGCTTGCAGCTTTCCATGGTAGTGCTCGTATGGTTGTGATAAGAATTGTGCATCTCTTTGACTAGTCCCAAGCAACCTGTATAGAGAAGTGTAAAAGAGACTTAGTTTTGCCAGTGTTGAGGAGATGAAAAAAAAAAAAAAAAAAAAAAAAAAACAGAAGCGTAATGGCTTTCGCCTTCGCCATGGAGGGGGGAACTCCGGGCTGTTGCTAGGCCCTCTCTGTGCCCTATTTCGGTTCTTGGAAATTCCGAGGGTGGTTTAGTTTGTATTTTGCTTTCGGTTGCTCCGCGGCAACATGGAACTTTTTCTTCCTCCATGCGCGGCAACGAGACGCGGGTTAGAGCAGTAACGTTGGGTTAGAGAGGGTGGTGGCCCCCTTGCTTGGGCGAGTCTGTACTCTGGTTTCCCTCGGCCCCTCGTTTCTTGTCGCCGCCGCGGTCCGGCTCGTCCTTGCGTGGACGAGGGAGGGGAGATCGGCGGCGACGTTTTGCAGGGGTTGGCGGTAGCTTTCGTTGTCTCATCTGTTGTTGTGTGTGTGTTCATTTTGTGTGTGGAGTGAGTGAGTTACTGCCCATCGGTTCGTTCTCCGCGTCTTCTCGGCCGTTAGGACGATTTTCGCAGGCCTGACCCGCGGGGGACTGCGGATGCTGTTGTTTTGTTGCGTGTTCTCGGCCCAGGCGGTGGGGTGTGTGTACGCGCGCGCGCGCTTTCTTCAGCGTCTGCTGTGAGCGAACTTTCGTCGGAGGCCTCGTCCGTTCGCCGCGGCTAGTCTTGTGCTTCTGCCGCCTTGATGAATGTGACGTGTGTGCGCGTCGGCAGAGGGGGACAAGTGTGCTTCCGGTGGTTGTTTCCGCCCCCGCGTTCCATCCTCGCGTGCAACACCGCAGACTGGCGTGTGTGAGTGCGCGCGTGTGTGTGCCAGCTTCATTCGGCCGAACAGTACACCCCGCTGGTGGTGCGTGTCTGCGGAGAGCGCGCCATGTTTTGTGGTGTGTGCCGGCATCGCGGCCTCTTCGGCTGGCTCGCTGCGGCCAGGGACGCCGACCGAGCGCAGAGGTGCCCTTCGTCTCCAGGAATGCGGGCGCCTTGAATGGCCGAGCTGACCTTGGGCTGCCTTCGACTCAGCTTAACCCCCCTCCTTCCTTGCGTGGGGCTGAAGCTCGGGCCGCTCCCCTCTCTGGCTGCTGCCCCGTTCAGGTGCCCATCCCGACTCCTGGCTTCCTGCCGTTGCACGTGCTGAGGTGCCTTCCTGGTGGGTCGTCGGCTCACCCGCTGCTTCCTCGCCCCGCCATCCCTCTGCGGAGCGACACGGCTCGACGCAACGGTGGAATCGCGCCTGCGCGTCCGCCCATTATCTGCGCCCCTCGAGAACTCGGCGATGACAGACTCCATGGTGAGCCTCGTGGCCCCCCCCCCCTAAGTGACGACAACGAACGCTGACAGCGGTGGGATCTTTTCGCCTCTTTGTGCCCCGTACTGCCGAACAATGCGTAGCCCCGTGATTACCACTGCAACCCTTTGCGGACTTAGTGCAATATTTCCACCTCTGTGTATCTTTCTACACCTGTGTATCTAGTGTAATGTAATGAAGTGTACGTAATGTAATTAAGTGTTCTTAGTGCATTATAATTAACCGTAGGTTGTGTAATATAAGTAACAACTGTGTTCGTGTAGTATAGTGTACGTAGTGCAACCTTAGTTGACCTCCTCTGTATAGTAGAGTATTGTTTACAGTGTACATTTCTTGTTTCCCACCTTGTTCATAGTTTGCATGTATATCTTAAGTATGTATAGCGTGTGTTGTTAATGCAGTGTTTGTTTAAGGGCTGGAGTAGAGGCTGGTGGGCACTAGCTTTGTTTAACTTACATTAAGATTGTTCTTTTTGGATGAGTACCTGATGGCCGGCTTTCCGACTGTCAGGGGGGCATTTAAGGAGAGGGGGATGTGGGGGCCAAGCCCTCATATCGGGGCGAGGAGGCGCTAGCGACGTCCTCCTCCTTGGTGGGGCGAGGGCGATCCTCGCGCGCTTCCCTCCTCTCCCTACGAGGCGACGGGGGATGCGCGCAGGAGACTCCCGGGGAGACCGCCCTTGGGACGCGCAGAGATCGCACGGTACGTAAATGCCCTTCGGCCACTTCTGGCCGTTTCTTGCATTGACCGTTGTTTCCCACTTCCGTGGGTCACGGCACCCCACCGTGTCGATTAGCGCATGCCTCGATTTGCGTCAGTGCGTTTATCTAGGATGCCCGGCGAGTCTCCGCGGGCATATTCCACTTCTTGGTGGGTTGCCCCCGCGTCCGCGGTGTGACGGGGTCCGCGGACGAGCGCCGATGCCGCCCGATCGAGTCCAGTGGCTTGGAAATGTGTAGCGGCCACGGAGAGCCCCCTTCCCCTATGTCAGCGAGCGTTGCGGCCGGCCAACGCCGGCGGACGCTAACTGCTGCCCGAATACGGGCTGGGCACACGCTGGCGGGTGTATATGCCCAGGGGCTAGGTGCGTAGTGCAGTGTAGCGTTTGTATCGTGGTTTCCCGCGTAATAAACCCCTGTACTATGAAATGTATCGCTTCCATGTGAAGTGACTGACAACGTACACTCGCGGCGAGAGTCGTGGCTCGCTCTCGAACCCGTTGTGGGCAGAGTCTCTCGGCAGCGCAAGTTCGGTACTGCGCGAGAGCAGTGAGAATAACGACGGCGCGTTATTCTATTATTGTTATTCTATTCCTTAATGGAAAGGATTAAGGATAGGATAGGATAATGCCCACAAGTGGTACCATCAAAACAATCAGGCTTAACTTCCCGCCTGTACCGGAACGGATGACGACTCAATTCTATGAAAAATTGCTGTTGCTGCTGAAGTTGTTCTTGCAAACGCAAAATGTTTTCCATGATACGCGTGAGTCCCTCTGGATGGCCTGACTTTTCGTTCAATGATTCACTTGGCGTAAGCACCCAAGCTTGAAAATCGGCTGCCCGCATGTTCACCTTGATGTTGCTCTTCAACGTAAACTCGTCTAGCGTCAGTTTAGCTCTCGTGGCAAGGAAAGATATGAAGTCAGGTGTGCTGACCTTTCCTGGGAGGATCACGGTCGCATCATCTCCGTCCTCTTGGTAATAGTTGATTATTAGACGACCATCTTCACGCTGGGTCAGCTTGAACGACACCCACATTGTCCGGAATTGTTGGCTGCGCCAAGTGTAACGTTCCCCTTTATTGGGTCGAATTCACCCACCTCTCGGTAGACCTCTGGCTCCTGTTACATGCATAATTATTATCATTGTATATCAGGGCAACCCACGTGCTTTTTACCGTCCACCTCTTTTTTATGCTGTTTTTTCCAAACTTCTACGTTGAAGTGCTAAACATATGATGCAGCAGCGCACAGACGTTGCAGTGCTTAATACAATGAAGATGCAATGCCTGCCTGAACCGACCTTATTTTGCTTATCCGCATTTTAAAGACTGAAACTGCAGATGCCGTATTTATACTTCGGGTTAACCAGGAACATGTTGACGCAGTCACAAAGGCCCGTGGGGGTCAAATTGTATGCTTCGCACACTGAGAATGAATAGGAAAATAATATATTAAGTGTGATTAGAGCAAAGCAACTGTGTACTAGTCAGCACCACAGCTGGGTATGGGCGGATGACTTACCAGTGACGTCAAAATGGTCACAGCGCCGGTCTCTCCAGTGGTTGCCGTCGCGGCCAATAGTTTTACAAGGAGGTTCTAAATGATTGTGGCATGAAGCTGAAGAGTACATTTACTTGCATTTTTCTACACATTAAAAGAGGCCGTGAAGTGAAGAGAAAATGCAAAATTGATTCATTAAAAAACTGCTCGTCTCGGTAGCAATGATACCAATTTTATCACAAACTTCAGGAAAATAATTGAGGTAATAAAGAAATCAGACGAAGGAGTGGTGACTGCCTAACCATTTCCCGGTCATTTCTTCATGACGTCACAGAATCTTGTTTGTGCGATAGCCACCGCCAAGAAACACGACTGGCCATTGTAGTTCTGTTTGGTCTGTTTGGTGAGTTCTGTCTGGTCATATCACTTGTATGGTGACAGTTAACCCGCTGATAGCCATGTACGTGATGCCCCATAGTACGTCACTCCTGTCCATATTTCGCCATTAGGAGGAGGAGGAGAAGGAGGAGGAGGATAGTCACCGAAATTTCGGAAAAACCAGAAATACAACAAATAGAAAAAAAATCAACTAGACTTTCCACGATCTGAGGGGTCATCTTGGGGACATAAATTCTGAAATTAAATCATTTCTAAACCCACGGGTTTAGAAATCATCGTGTACTAATATGAAATGTTTTGCAAATCCATGACAATGTTCCTAACGGCCTAGTTTGCTTCTTTTAGATATATAGCAGCTCTTTACTGAAATAAAAAATAAACCAGAAATGCGTTTCAGTTTATCTAGTTTTCATTAGATGGCGCTATCTGTCTGCCATGAGAGAGTTTATTTTTTTTAAGTGCAGATGTGACATATTTCTAAAATAAGCAAACTAGGTCGTTGTGCACGTTTCTATGAATTTGTAAAACTTTTCGTATTGGTGCCCGATGGTTCTTAAGCCCGTGGGTCACGAAGCAGAAAGTCCCATAGGAATGTGATCAAGTGAGTCCCCCTTAAATAGAAAATCGTTAAATCGTAATTTATTTGTATTTTAAATGCAAACAGGTTAAATCTAGCCACGGAAGGTGTCGGTGTGCAAAAAACGAGCTATTTTATATGGAGCGCTTGTATAGCTACTTCGCCAGCTTTCTATGTCATTGCTGTAAGTGCTGTACTCCTCCTTGGGTGCAATACATTTTTTTTCAAGAAAGTGGACCTTTCAACTGAACAGCAGGCTATAGTACCGCGCATACTGGGCTGGTGTGCTACTGACAAAGCCGTTTCACATTTTCACATTTGGGCTTGACGCGCTGAGACAAAGGCCGGCTAGCGGAATTGTGAAAAAAAAGCAAAAATGAAACTACCGAAAAAAAAGAAAAAAAGGGCATTACGTGGTAAGTTGCAGGAATTGGACCTGAGATTCCCGTAAGGTAGCCGTTTTACCCCATGCATTGCGTGCGGGCTAGACGTGTACGTACTGTATCTGGAAAAAGATCTCATTATGGCATGCCCAAGAATCCAATAAAGAAAATAACTAGAAGTTACTAGTAAGTACTTGAAAGCAATCACAGTTGTGTCATGGACTCCAAATAGGTGTCACGCATTAGAGCGTCACGCCAAAAAACTTTGTTTTAAAGTGACGAATTTCGAAAAGTTCTTTGAGATGCATCTCTCGAGTAAGTGCATGTTCGCTTGCTATGGTGCTCCTGTGAGCAGACAATAGCCCTTTGCCACTCGTATGAAAATTGCAGAATTCAACCCCAATGATCGAAGTCGCTCGAACGAGTGCTTGGATGGTTTTCTTATTTTATTTATTAGACAGACACACACGTTAGACAAGGAAGCATCTCATACGATCATACTACAAACCAGGAAAGAGGATATACAGCTGCTGCTTTCAGCTCACCTTAACGCCTCTCATACGAAAGAAGGCCTTTGCATTGAGTGATCATATAGCCAAAGGACAGATACGTTTTTGCTCGTCTTTATAGCCACAGTTATTACAAAAAATAGCCAGGAGATGAAACTCGGGCATTATTTTCTAGAAAAAAAAAAAACAAAAGGGGAAGGCGATGTGAAAGCTTCCCTTTAATAGTGTTGCACATTTTCCGATACCACAATTGTTCTGAACGGGAGCACACCCACATGTGCAGCCCAAAAATGCAATTAACTGTTGACCTTCTCACGAGCAGCCATTTTATACTTGGATTGCAATAGAAAAGCCACAATTGCACAGTCGACGAATGACATCACTGCGTGTGTGCAATAGAGACCAGAGAATGTCCTTATCTTACCAAGATTTGAACGATGAAACGCCCCATAAGCTGTCTTTTTGACCACAGACATCACACTTCTTTTCTGAGCTTGTGGGGCATTGCTTTTATTTGTTCCCTTGGTCGAATGAGCAGGATAATAGAAATGACACTGGAGTCGGCCAAATTACCACTTCTTTAAAGCAGAATGAACTTGGCAGCTCAACATTTGAATGGCTTAATTCGCTGATTTCTGTGTCGAACCCGAAACTTTAAATGAGCTCGCAGGAATGGGGAGAGGGAAACAGGTAGTGTCATCATTTACTCCTCTAAAGTGACACATTTCCTGTCACATCTCGTCTCCCATTTTCACATCTGAGGCCAAGAACATCCGGTATTCTTCACTTCCTTTGTTGAAAGAATCTTACATTTTAATCAGTCGTAAAAAATTATTTGCCATTCTGTCCAGCGTAACACTCCAAGAATTTACTGATGTAACAGTGCTGTAAAAATGGTTCATGACTGCAACTGCGCACAAACAGCAAAACGGGGCCAGAGAAGAGAACACACACAACGCAGTGTGCGTGTTCTCTTCTCGTTGCATGTGCTCTCTTCTTTGATCCTGTTTTCCGGCGCAGTTGCAGCCATGAACCATTTTCAGCTAGCCCGGCTTTCCACCCTGTAAAAATAGCAATAAGGTGCTTTTGAACCGCCAAAATGTCTTGCAAACTTTGTTAATTTGTAAGTATTCATTAGGGAAATTTCCACGCCGTAGATGATTGAATGACAGAATTCAATATAAAATTAAAAAAAATAGTGCAACGACGGGCGCACCGCCAGGTTTGCGCGCAATAAACTCCGAAGCAAATTTGATGTCTTGTGCCTTCATATGTCCTCGTAGGGAGGTCTACGCGTGGCTTGGCAAGTGATGATCTTGAAGAAGAAAATGGTCCCTTCCTGCATGAGAGGATGTAGAATAGATACATCAGCATTTTCGACTGCAGTACGACATCCAATTAACACTATTCATTGTACCCAGAGAAGTGGCGTCTATGTTACTAAGAACAACATTCAGTGTTTGCGGGGCCCTCCGAAAGCTTCAATGGGGAAAGACTGGCACGATCAACTCGGACAGAAAAAAGGAAGCGACGATGATAGGTATGGTATGTACTGTCAGTCATTTAATCAAACTATAAATACGTATATCTCAACAAAGATTGGTGGGAATAAGTACTAAAAAGATGATGTTAGCAAATTTTGCCAATCATGTGTGCTTTATTTTATAATCGCGTTTTACTGTCTTCTTTGTTGACCATGCCCAATCCTTAATTATGTAATACTGCGAAAAGGGTCCTTAAGGGAAAAATAGAGAATAATGATGATGACCCGACAAAATTTGCTACGTCCCTGCGTACACACCTGTCTTATGCCTATTCTTATGCATCCTGTCTTTTGCCTATTCAGAACCTCAGCGCTTTTTTTGTAGCTGCGGTAAATATATAAACTAGACTCTTCTGCTGCGAACGGAATAGAATAACGACTAGGGATCAGTTCATGTGTTTACTTAAGAGCTTTAAATTAAGCCCGCAATGCATTTCGTTGTTCCAGAAGGGTATGCAGTGGGCCAGTTGGTACATTGTTTAGACTAAGAAAAAACAGCGCAAACGACGAAATCACATGAGAAAAATCACATGACACGCTATGTTGAATGTGTGGAAAACGTCGTATACGAAATTCCATTGTCACCGTGTGGCCGCACTTACATCGGGCAGACAGGCCGCTGCCTCAATGATCGCCTGAGGGAGCATGCCAACAATGTAAAGACGTCATCAAGTACCACCTTGGCAACGCATTGAGCATCCTACGGCCGCGCCCCCCTCTTCCATGACAGCGTGATTCTCGCGCGGTATCCTGGACGAAGAGAGCAGGAAATCTTTGAGGCGTTCAAGATCAACAAGAAAGGAGGTGCTTGTATTAGTGAGCCATCAGTTTCACTTCTGGAAAAGGAAATGCTGTACCTATCTTGAACATTAGACTTTGTATCGGCACGTGGCGGATCATGCTTTTTACGAGACATCGTGTTTTTTCCGATATGATATCTCCTAGGTCTTTATCGGTCCTTCTGTTGTTTTGCTTTTTCTATATAGATATGTTTTCTGCTGCAATAAAGCGCTCAGTTGTTCGTTAGCGCCTGTGGTTGAGTCTTACCTTTCTTCGTCCCGTCGTTTGCGCTGTTTTTTCATAGTCATTTCGTCGTTGTTTTCAGTAATGTAACATAGCTTTTTAGTGTTCACTCTGACACGTGGCTATGCATATGTCTCAGTATGGGGGGGATAGAGACTATAAAATATGCTTTTGTCGATGCATGTTTGGTAGTACCAATAAGTAAGTGGCCTTGTCGAGAGGGCTTATTTATCAATGCGATTGGGGCATACTGGGTGCCGGGTGTAACGGTACGCAATCTGATCAGGGTTCGGTGGATCTCAACAAGGTCTGGGGGTTTTATGCACCGAAGCTGTAGTAATGTATTGAAGCTTGTTAAATAAAAGTAAACAAAATTGCCTCAGCCGGTACCATATACGTATAGCCGGCTTAAAAATGCATTGGCCAAACGGCAAATGAGGTTTACTACCGAAGGGCGGAGATAAAATAAAGGGGGATGCTATATAAGCGACACCACAGCCAAGAGAGCGGGCCCGGTGACTGCCCCGATCTCCCCTGCGAAATAGCGGGAGGGGTTGGTTGTGGGGAAGGCGAGGTTTGGAAGGGAATGGGGACAGCGAGTTTTTCCGATCTGATCCATTGAAGTCTGATTCCTCTTCAGGTCCGATCTGCGACCTCAGGATGGACATCAGACTATGCCAAGGTGCACCGTAGTGAAGGGCTACGGGTTATTAAATATCACCTGGGAATCTATAGCACGTGCCAAAATCTCAACACACGGGCGTTTTTGTTTGTCCCCTCCATCCAGCGTAGTGGGGTTTTTGAGAAGGGTGTAACGAGTGTAATCTGCATTTCCTTCATTGTGGCGCCCCTCCTGCTACTGGGTACTTTCTACCTTCAGGATGTGTGGAGCCAAGTTGCTTGTTTACTTCTCTGCTAAGGAATTCACACGGGCTAACGTATTAATACAGGACATGTAATAAAGATTATGCGGTTTGTGTATCACTCACAATAAAAAATTCTGCCAAGGCCTGCTTTTTAACTGCGCATGCAGTTCATGGCACTTGCTATGGCTTATTACAATGGCAATAAGCCACAGCCAGTGCCATGTTGATGCAGGCGAAAGAGACAACGGGCTCACAGCAAATGACATTCAATGAATCGCTTTGATGCAGCCAAGGAATGAGGACGAGAAAAAATAATAATGAAAAATCTACCGGTAGACCTTTAACAATGCCTGAGCATCTTGTCCCTCTCTTCGCGAACTTGAGACTATGTCCGATGCACACGTGTTGGAGAAATGCTGCAATGCGACATTTCTCGTACGTCTCACGTACACCGCTCTAACCTTATCACTGGTCACATTTGCTTGCTTTAGCGGTGGCGTTCGCTGCCTATCGCTCCTTTGTTGTCCAGCAGCATTGAAGAACATTGTCAGAAGTTATACAATCGCGATAGTTGCCATTCTCATTTCTTGTTGATGCCCCCTGCAATGTATGACATGGCTAGACGCTCTGGTGAAGAAAAGATGGTCGTGTCGAAGAATACAAGAATCGAGCAGCCACAGCAATGGCCAATGATTGTAGACTGGAATGCGAGAATTAGCGTGACTGAGCCGTCCTATTGACAGAGCCAGGTGGAGAGTGCTTTCCCTTTGGCAACGTCGCCCTGTCCACTCTCGAAGCCAGTTCTCTCCACACGCTCTCCTCACTCTACAGTTCTCTGCTTTCTTCACTCGTTCTCTACAGAGCGAAGCAATCAACTGGAAAATTTTGCCAACGTGCCCCATATATTGCTTGCAACAAAACGACGGACTGAAGTTGTCAAGGGGAATCAATTTTCGGTACATTCGCGCAAAACCAGTCTTGCCCGTTTCTAAACACGACACCCAGCAGTCAACAACACCATCTTTCGCAAAGAGGAGGTAGACATGTACGTATACTAACCATCACGAGCGAAGGCAGCGCAGTCCAGAAGAGCAGGTGAGGAATCACCTCCCAGCCATGGGCTCCATTCCTTCGGTTGATCACAATGCCGCCCACCAGGTAGAGGAACACGCCCAGGAAGAAGCTGTGGGGAGATAGATAAGCGGACGTCACGGCAGTGATGACATGTCTCGGGGGTCACTTAGATGCATTTGAACTTGGGGATAACAGCTAGAACAAAGCAGTGCAGAAAAAGGCTGCATTGCTACCCAGAGAAGATTTTCGGTTAGAATCCCTACACATATGGCCAAGGAATCATTGGGGAATTAAAGTATAGAGAAAGGGTACAAGCACTAAAACAAAAACAGAAACAGTGAAGACAATTGCAGGGCTTAGACAAAGGAAAGAGTGAAAAAAATGAGGCGAAATGCCACCATTTGCAAATGCAAGGTGCTCTGTGGTGGGAATGTCCGTACAATCATTGATACAAGCCAGATGATTTCGACAAGGTGGAAGCAAAGCAGAGCGTTCGGATCCTTTGTATAGTACATGGTACCTCCCTGACGACTTCAACCAATTCCAATTCGATGTTCCCCCCACCCCTTCCCGCGCTTCGTGAAGAAAAAAAAAAAGAAAAAAAAAATGTGGGGAACGAGACCTGCTCCAGCTAGGCTATGACAAGTTTAAAGCCAATTTAAAATAAATAAATATGGCTAAAAGCCAACTAAACATTTTGGCGGAAAAGCCAATTTGAAGATTAAAAAAAGAAAACACTGAAGTACGGAACTGCAGGACATCAAAGGAAAGTTTAAAAGGAAAACTATGCGCAAATGAACATGAAGTTCGCAAGTCAGTTCGGCACAAACGTTCCCACATAAACATGAACTATGCTCAATCTCCCTTGAAATTTTTCTCCTTTACCAAGCCGCAGTGGCCTGGTGGAATAATTTTTTATTCGATAGTGGCCCGGTGGAGCAGAACGTGAACGAAGATCCACAGGTAACGGATACGTTTCATGAATTTCTTAAACACTATAATGGACTAATCACCTCCAAAATGCGTTCTGTGATGCCCCTGAAGTGATATTCATGATAAAGTAGCCGGGCATAGATGTCATTTTTCAAGGTTCCTAGTGATTGTGGCTTCTTCGTCAATGACCATGCTGCCAACGTGACGCATTCAGCGCAAAGAAGAGCGGCAGAATGACTCCTGTAGTGTGTGTGTTGGAGGGACGGTGTGGTGGATTGATTGATTGATTGATTGATTGATTGATTGATTGATTGATTGATTGATTGATTGATTGATTGATTGATTGATTGATTGATTGATTGTGAGGTTTACTGCTCCGACGCTACACAGGCGATGAGGCGCACCGCATTGGAGGGCTTCGGATTAATTTTGACCTCCTGGGGATCTTGACCACCTGGGGATCTTTAACGTACGCCGAAATCTCGAACACATGGGCGTTTTCGTTTTTCGCCTCATCAAAAAAGCAGCAGCCGCGGCCAGGAATCGAACCCGCGTCCTTGCCACTCAGCAGCACAACGCGTTAGCCACACAGCCACCACGGCGGGTGTGCGGTGGATGTCACGTGGTGCAGTGGACACCATGTAGCATGGTGGGAAGCAACGAGAAGGATAACACGCAGTGTAAGCTTGATGGTGCTACATTCGGGGTTTATTATTGCCCCCCTCCCTCTCAGCCACCATCTAGCTATTTCACCGCCATGGAGGTGCTCGATAGACTTAAATCTCAACCTGTCATGTCGAGGTGTCCCTATGCTTCATCGCTCACGAAATCATACTACATAGTTTAGTTAATATGTATGCATACGTGCGTGTGTGTTTATTTAAATTTAATTCCTAAGTACCCAAAACGAGATGAAAGGCTGGCTGAATTAACGTTTAGAAAAGGAAAGCCAACTCCGCAAGAAAGGGTTTGCAGCATTCTTTTTAAAGATAACTATATACCACTATCTATCTACTCTACCAATCTCAACGAAATAATAAATATTTTCGCCTTGATCTATATCCCATCCCAATTTTAATTCGTATGCTAGAAATCTAATAATACAAAATGCTGCATCTCCTACAAGGACATTGCAAATCACTACCGTCTGGAACAAGCCCGCTTCTCCCCGCTCACCCGTCACTCAATAAGAGGCAATCCGTCGTTGGCGGCTTCTTCAGACGAATTCGTACCCAAACCCGGTTACGTACAGCTACTGCTGCCGGTTGCAATATTCTTACGAATGCCACAAATGTAAGGACAGGGCAACATATGCTATGACCTTGCCCGCAGGCGGCTACACCGGCGCGCAGAATCACTCAGGGGGAACAACGGTAGACCGTGTTGCTCAGCTCCGACCCAGCGGATCAAGTCTGGGCCACCCAGCTGGCCGAGGACGCTGCTAGAGCCCAAGGGCTCTTGGCCGACGCCTAGGATCACTAGCTTCTCACAATAAAGTTATACCTCTCTCTCTCTATCTATCTGTGCTCCTCCACAGTTAAAAGAGCCTTTTTCAAAGTTTTTCGAACCGGTGCCTTATAATCAATGATTCATTGTGTTAAGGGTGATATGAGTTCACTCACAGGAGTTCTGCACCGGTTTGTATCATTGCCCCTTTAATAGCGCGAATTCTTGTCAATGTTATTGTCCTCCGAATTCCAGATTGCCCATTTCGTTTTGTGTTTTAAGCGCCATGATTTGTAACTAGTTCTTGTATGTATCGTTCTATATGTTCGAATGAAACGCCGTGGAATAAAAATAAATCAAACTCCGGTTCCTCTAACGATAACGATGGTTGAAACGCTAAGATTTCTCATGAGGGATTCGTCCGCTGTCGTTGGGTTTGTAGTGGTTCACAGAGTTTTTTGAAGGCATGGTCGCCATCAGAGAGACCATGAAAGCTTCGCTTTAATATCCGAACTCGTTTGACCATGTCGGATATGGCGCAATCGGATACACGTCAGCTTCATAAGGCAAGGGACCCAGATTCGATTCCGACCACGGGAAGTGTTTTCTTTTTGTGCGGGGGTGGCGCTTGATGTGCCTTCGCTTATCATCATCATCGTTTTGTGAAGACCACAGTGAAAGTTGGCTTTCCCGCAATGCGTTTTGGCGCGACGTCGATGATCGAACGCAGTCAGACATAGAGAGCTTCACTCACAGGATGAGTAGCACCGATCCCACGCTCAGGCCGCCCGATGGCGCCTGGGCAGCCGCTGCCACGTGTCCGCAGGCGCCGTCGTATGGCACGGTCAGGTTGCGCTGCGCAGGAATGAGGAGTTCCCACATCAATATAGCTCCACCACGTAACCTCATACTGATGGGCATAGAGGTGTGCGCGTACCCGAAACTTCAAGTGCTTCGCCAATAACGTTTGCTATATATTATTCGATTTGCAGCGTAGTTATACCGTTAAACGCACTGCAGTGTTCGAATTATTCAAATTTACTGATACTGAGCCATGGAAGTTGGCTCTGTTGCACGTCGCGCAGACTCAAGCTTCACTGCATGGCTTGATTTTTTTAGGTTGGCTTTTTAGCACGACAGAAAAGCTTTGCAATAAAGCTTAACACTGGCGAAATTGCGGGAAACGAGTACTCTGGTGTATGTTAGGTCAAATGGAACGTCACTTAAGTAAAATTTATAAGCCGAAGTTTCTTTTAAATATAGTGGCATGAGTTAGGGATCAACAGTTATTACTTGCCGGCTTGCAGTAAGGTCCAATAGCTTATAGCCTCTTTTCAACGACTAAAAGGACCAGTACAATGTTTACTTTCTGCATCAAGGCATGTTAAGGTAAGCACAATTTCTTCGGAAATCAATTTACGCCCAAGTAATATTTTTGATTTTTTATACCATTTACTTATCAAGTACTACTACATGAACACTCAGATGTGTTTAGTGCGGACCACCTTAGCTGACATTTTTTGTAGCTCAGTTTAATGACCTTTATACCCACTATCGTAATCTTATCTGATTGTCATTAAAAATTTGTTGTATTTAATTCGCAGTCAGCTTTCACTTTTGTATTTGATTTGCAGTCAAAACTTTGATATTTGCACGACTTTACCAATACCGGCCTATGGCCAACGTGTTCTGTTAAATACAGCTAAGAACCTTAATCATCTATAGGGTTACAAATTTCATCATCCGGTCATCAGATTAACGTTTTGGTGAAGGGCCCCCTTCTCCATCTCAAGTAGTTATAGACCTTTCCCCTCTTTTTTATTTCTTTTTTCTTCCCCTTTATTTGCTTCAACTGTTCCATCTTTTTACTTTCTTTCTTTTTTCCTTTCTTCCCTCTATTTAATGATTTGTTCTTACCAGGTTTCAACTGCACACACCCCTCTCCCTCTGTGACAGCTGTGTATATACACTTCAGCTAGTCCGTGACTTGTTAGTACGTGAGCTGCCCACCCACCAAGCTGCCCAGCTACCCACCCACACATATACATGCTATGGCACCCGCACGTTTCAAAGGCGCTGTAAAAGGCGAGTTTTTCGGAAGCATTAAATGCCCCATTGAGAGAAAAACCGGCATTAGCGTCGTCTGGTACAGAAATTGGCCACAGCTGCAAACAGTAAAACACACTTCCGAGAATGTCAAAATTTGTACTGAAGTGCGTATGTGGATTCACTTCGATATAGTAAATGAGTTTCTTTGAAGATGAAATTAGATGGGGTTCGTATGGGAGTCGGACCCGGTTCTCCAGAGTTTATCCGAGTGCGTCAAACCCTTGCTAAATCAGCACGTTGGCTGTGGCGAAGAAAGCCTATAGTGGGTGCAACTCCGACGTCAGCTCGCGTGACAGCTGCAAGTGACAACACGTGAGTGGAACAGGCACAGCTCAGTTACGAAAGCATGCTGACTGTGGGAAAGTAGCGCTTCATTTAAAAAAAGCAAATGGTCTCTCGCCTCCTCTGTGCGCTTGCAGCGCATGCGTGAGTGCGTATAATTCATCCTACAGTGTCAACTTCAGTGGCCCCGCGAAAAAATTTCGCATTTGCACACGTAAGCATTTTTTCAACTGCCTTTCTGAACTCATGTTTAGTGCATCCTGCAGGATGAGGGCTTCTACGAGCGGTCGCCTACCGTTCTTCTGCAGTGGCTTTCCATTAACGATGATGATGGTTGTTATGATGTCAATGATGATAATTATTTGACTGAGGCCATGAAAACGGGCAGTTTCAGCACTGGCTTCTAGAGTTGTGACAGAAAAATTAGAAAAGAAGGGTAGTGCGTAACTTTTACACTACACTGCGCTGCTTTTACTGCAGGGCATAGCCCTCACCAGTCATCTGTTTGTTTTTCCCACATGTGCCCATTCGTTCTCCTGCTTCCAAATGTCTGGTATAAAATTGAGGGGAGCGTAACTAGATGCATGCCAACACATTTTATCGATTGACCGACTCCTACCACACCCACTCCCTGCAAACTTTGTGCGCTTTGTACCTGGCACGGGTCCCCGCTCTCAATATGGCTGTACTGAAGGGAGGTCACCACGGATCCCGGCCCAATGGGGATGCGCTTGTCATGGTCGCAAACGAAGATCACGTGCGTCTTCAATGTCTTCGACGTATCGCTGCACTTGAGTTCCTTGGACGCCGGCTCCTCGAATTTCGCGAGGAAACCATTGTCCCCTGGAGGCAGATGGAGAAAGACAGGGGGAAAAAGGAATTGGCGGTGTATTTTTCTTCTCGAATAATTGGTAATATATCCGGTATGATGAAGCGGTAGTTACATCTATTCAAGACACACCATCGGCACTTAGATGGTAAGGGAAGGGTAGCCCGACGGTCAAGTCATTCTACACACCATTGGATTTATTCCCCACTTAATGATGGAAAGGGACCTCACTGGTGAAGGTAGCTTCTTTGTCAAAATTCTGAAAACTAGGATGCTAGATAGGGCAAAAAGTTAAATGAGCCCTTTCATGCTGCCCGTACTGCGCGCGGCGATTGTGCTTTGAAGGGACAGACAACCGATTTTTGTCGAGTATATATTCTCTATCCCAAATGAAAGGGCATCACTTAAAGCACCTTGACGAGAAACGGTTTTGCTTAACGCCCTAGAACTTTTTAAATCGAAATTTTTAGATCTGCGAGCCGTATGTGTCCCTCCCAAAATGATGCTCCCGTTTTGGGGAGATATTAAAAACGGATCACCTCTCTGCCTTAATGGGGAAGTCTATGCACGAATGCGCCATCTGTTGGGATAGACGATAGGTAGAACCTTAACGTTGTGGAGGTGGAAAGTTCGATTCTCCCCGAGCAAAAGCTGCTGTTGGCGTATTTGGAAACTGAAATCAAATATTTTGGCAGAACAAACGCCCCTGACTCAGGCAGAATCGTCAAAGCTCCTTCACTGGCTCTTGTGAACCTGCCGTTGATTCTGGGCTGAGGCTCAGTTAGCCACACTGAGAGCAACCCAGCTTCAAAAATTAATGTTTAAAAATACATATACAAAACCTTGTACAAATACTTGTGTTAAAAGGTTTTCAATATGTAAATAAACGTTTCAGCAGTTACAGTAGCTGCTAGGTTTGCAGGTCACGTGACAGGGACACATATTGTAGTGCCAAGTTTCGACACTACGAACCGTCACCCTTCTGATTTCAGGAAGTTTGCTGCCAAATTAAAATTATTTCCGCCAATTTGTTTAGAAATTGCTTGTGGTTGATTTATATAAAACGCGCATATGAGCTAGAGAACATATACGCGACAAAAATCGGTTTCTGTCCCTTTAAGAAAGAACGATTGCCGGTGCCAGAGTTCAATACTTTTGTGGGAAAGTTCAAATGCTCGCAAAAGGATTCGTACTACCACGGCGTATACAGGGCCATACCGCATGCGCATTCGCTTGGCGCGGTAC
This sequence comes from Haemaphysalis longicornis, assembly GCA_013339765.2. NCBI lineage: Eukaryota > Metazoa > Arthropoda > Arachnida > Ixodida > Ixodidae > Haemaphysalis > Haemaphysalis longicornis. The sequence continues at coordinate 95,655,534 of CM023453.1, read as the reverse complement.
CCCCTAGTACCCCTGGTAACATCATATATAAGCACCGGATTTCAGCCACAAGTTGTTCGTATGGGCCGCGGCGGAGGGAAGACTGGATGCACTAAAGCGCAGTCCTCGAGTCCCATAGCACAACAGATTTTTCTGGCGATTCCCGCTGGATGAATAGAAGGGACTCCCGAATAGCTGTCAATTCAGAAGCGGTTGACGTCGTCAAGTTTGAAAGCTTAAAATGAATGTCGATTGACATTTGTGGTATTATAGCAGCACCGGCAGAACTGGACGTGGTTACCGATCCATCCGTGTAGACGCAGTAGTCAGGCATGGGCATGATATTGTTTTCCAGTGGCTCCCAAGCCACCGCGGCATTACTGGGAACGAACATGCGGATAGAGCGGCTTATGGCGCCCGCAAAAGTGCAAGATTGACCTGCATCCCTCTAACACGCACTGATGCAGCAAGGTCGCTGCAGTCCATTGCCCGCGAAGTCACTCTCGCTAAGTGGAACACACCAGAGTTCTGGAACGCTCGCCTTTACTCGCTCGACCCCGATTTGCAGCGCCACCTACGTAATAACGTGCCACGCTCTGACGTCACCTTACTTTGTCGCCTGTGGCTAGGTGTTGCCTTCACCGGTGCTTACTCCTACACCATTGAAATGGCCAACAGCCCTGCTTGTGATGTGTGCGCCACCGACGAGCAACCGATTGAACACCTTCTGTGCTGATTGAACACCTTCTGTGCCATTGTGATCGATTCATAACGCCGAGGCAACAGCTCTCCACCACACAATATATCCACCAACATGCCCACACTGCAGCGAACATGCAACACTGTACCACACCATGTGGGCTTGCCAAAACACACCAGCAGCCCCCATTATTCGCACCCCCACCCTCGAGCAGTGGGAGGCCGCGCTGTGCAGTTCGGACCCTGAGGACCAGCGACAGTTGTTGGACCGGGCACGCAGGACCGCAGCCGGCGCAGGGGCCCTGGCCTGAGGGCTTCTCCCGCTTTCAAGCGCAAATCTGTTGAATAAATGTTTTTTACCACCAGCTCTCCACCACACTTCGCCGACTCGACGACCACCCCTTTACAGCACAGACAATTTTGTGTCATAGGCGTTGTACGTCACAGGCCGAAAGGCTACAAAAGCCTTACTTTTCTTTTTGAAGGACACGGGCCTGCCTGAACGATTGTAGGGACATTACTATAGTGCAGTGCCCTTAGTTCGCCAATTTTATCAGTATACCACCTTAGTTTTGTGCATTTTCTGGTTTTGTCTGCGTCCTTTGTTCTGTCTTTGTAGTTGCCATGGTCACACCTTGTGTTTTGCCTAATTTTCTTCCTCTCATTTTCTGCTTTAATGTGCACCGCTGTAATTTCTTTCCCTTTCATTTCCCGTATCCCCTCCTTCCTGGGTAGGGTAGCTAACTGGACAGTATCCTGGTTAACCTCCCTGCCTTTCCTGCACTATTCCTTCCTCCTTCCTTCCTTCCTTCCTTCCTTCCTTCCTTCCTTCCTTCCTTCCTTCCTTCCTTCCTTCCTTCCTTCCTTCCTTCCTTCCTTCCTTCCTTCCTTCCTTCCTTCCTGGTAACATCTGTTGTCTGACGCATAATTGTAGAAGAAGCATTGTGCTCGCGCATAATTTTCTGGTATTCTACTGTGACACCTATAGGTAAACCGGAGCCAATAAACTAGGTGTTCCTCACTTCGAGCCGGATCAAGAAGCTAAGTCTTCACTGATGCCAGAAATTATAATTATGCTAAACGATTTAACATATAAACGGCAGAATAAGCACTCCTAAAAAGACGCATATTTTTAAGTTTGCAAGCACCCACTGCATTCCCGCGCAGTGCTCCCTCCACTCGGATTAGGGTACTGGTGGACTGAACCATTTATATAGTGGCGAATCACCCAGTGAAGCGGTTTCGGCTTTATTGGGTGGTACATATTCATAAAACAAAACGTAGGTTAGAGGGGCCCAGTCGTAATGAGTGAACGAAACTGCTGCGTCTTGTCGGCAGGTGCTGTCCACGTGATTGGCGGTAGGGAGCGGCTGTGTCGCGTTCGACGCCACACTTTCTCCCCCCTCGCCCGCGTTTCGCTGCTGCTGCACCGCACCATTTCCCCATCTCCTCCGCTCTAATGAAGCGCCAAGTACCGACACCACACTGTCTCCACCCTCTCCCTCACGTCTAATTCTTGCCCACCCCTCTGGAAAGAAATCGGGGATGCATACAGTGGCAGGAGGTAAGGAGTTCCGCTGTATAAGTGGCTAGACAAGGCTGCTAACGCCTAATGTTGCATACCGTTTGGCATGAGCGTCCTGAACCGGCCAAAGCGGGTGTAATGTCCGGGAGAATACGTCTCGCAGGCGGTGTCCTTGCCACACAACGGTTGGTGGGAGTCGTCACCGCAAAAGCGGAAGCTCCAGCTGCAGTTGGCGGCCCCCGGCGTCACGCAGTGGGCGCCGCTCCTGATGTCCACGAGCCATATGGTACTGGAAAGGGAGAGCGGGAAAGAGCAGTGCGCTGGGACGTCCTCCTTGCAGTCACTTCAGCATTGTAGCCAATGCAGTTACACGGAGTATGAAACAACGGGACCTAAACAGCAGCGGCAAATTAGCAGGCATTCCCATTAATTGCCAGATAAATGTTTAAGCCACTCTGCTATAGCATTGAACGGGCCCGTGCTGAACCGAAAGCCCGGGACCGGCCGGGCCGCCAGAAGCGTTTATCGGCGGGCACAGGGCTCGCCCAGGCTCAGTGACGCGGGCCCTGGAGGGGCTCGGGTTTGAAGCCGTGGGCCCAGGCTGCGTTCGGGTTTGCCTGAGCAGTTAGTATTGCTAGAATATTGCTGCGTAACGATATTTCCGACGTGAAGTGCAGAAAATAGCATTGAGAAGAATGTTTACTTCCACGCGGCTCTCTTGATGTAAGCATAGCTTTAAAAACATATTTTACTAGGTCTGATAATCACTGTTCTCTTATTTCAATGGCATTTTATGGACGGTAGCAGCAATGGAAGTCCAGCTAGATTGTATGGTTGCTAACAGCGCTAAGACTACAGGGGCAAAGAAAGAAGCAGAAACAATCGTGATCGTGAATTGTAATCGCGTGTACGTGGGGAAGTCTGGTAGATGTGTAAATACCATACTCCGAGAGCATCTTTCGTCCCTAAAATGCAGGCTATGCAGCCACTTGTCACTTCATTGCAAAAAAATGCAACTGTACCCCGTCCTTCAATGACACAACGATACTGTACTAACACAGCAATTAAGCAACAAGAGAAGCGGTGGAAGCTATCCACATTAGGAAATTGCGAGAGGACTGCATAAGAAACCCATCCTTATCACTGTCATACGAGGAAGTTGGTTTGCTGGTGTGAGGGTTGTGTGGGAAAGGGCGAACGAAAATCTTGCAGCTGTTTTTATCGATGCACGCAGTCATTGCACATGACCAGATGTACGCGTATATAAATGTTGTTTTCCTTTAAATAAATTTTACTTGATAGAGGGCGCCATGTTTGTCCTTCTTTCTTAGTCCCCGTCGTCTTAGCACTGCTAGAAGAAGGCATTTCATGTACTACATCAAGAATGTATATAATTTTGGGAAAGCATACCGAAGATAATACTAGAAGGAACACCGTAGCGGGGAACACATTAATTCAGGCAACCAGGTGGAACTCTGCCCCTCAGTTATGTTTCACTAGTCCCACCCGTAGAAATGTGGCCGGCGTGGCAGGAAATCGAACTCGCGTGCTAAAGAGATGGCACCGCTTAGCAACCACTGCAGGTAAAACATTTCAATGCACGTACAGAACTGGTGCATTGAAACGTGGCCTCAAACTTTTCCGCATAACAACTTGTTCCCGAGACTGTTCAGGTGATGTCGCCAAGAATCTGGTCAACAGAGGTTATGGTGGCTTTGACGTAAGAAAACGAGATGTTATTACGCCGATGTGACGTGAACTGAAGACGGTGTGCGTGCATATACTTAGCCGTAATTTTTCTCATTTCAATCCTCGAGTGCTGTACACACTAGGTGTTCCGTCTGATTGCCAGCTATTAAGGGCACTCAACCAAATACAATGAACTAATTTACATCAGTGTCTAAGCAGGGCCTCTTCGCGCACACGCGGTACCTCTATAGGCTTAGAAATAAATGATGGGGCCCGGGCCTACAAATCAGCCGGGTGCAGTGCTTGTTTGAATAGCCAAGAGTTATAACTATTGCTTAAGTAGGGTTTTCATTACAGTGAATTTTTTTTGTATCACGTTCCTATTTTCTACGCTGGAAACTAAATCTCCAAACGGAGCACAGTCAACGCTTTAGCACCAGGAGTCCCCCTAGTGTGTATTTCCCAAACACTTCAAAGCGCGTCATCGTCATCATCACCATGCTGATAATAATGAGACAACACGATCGCAGCGCTGGACATGTGTCTGTATGTCTGTGCTGTCCTCGCTGCGATGGACTCAGCAGCGTCTATACCTCAGCGGCAGATGTGAAACGCAAGTGCTCGCTGCAGATGAAACCACACCCAGCCAACACCACCGTAACCGTTAGGACGCCGAGATATATCACATACCGCCTTGATGACGAAGACTTGTCGCAGCACAAGAAGAAACAAGCACGAAAGACCTGCCATCAGGATCGCATAGCTTGAATAAAATGTATTTTTTTTTTTGCATTGTAAATATCTCTGGATTGTTTCGTGAGTGGTCTAATTCCTATTGCTACAGCTTTTTGTCAACTAGGTTTTGTCAAATAGTTTGTAGATGCTCTCCCTAGAATTATATTTTCTTACAAAGTCACTGTTGTTCACGGCCGTGTTTGGGGGGATTCATGCACGAGGCATGCAATTATCTCAAGTTTAGGTTGGCTTTTCCCCGGGAGTTTGTAGAACGCCTCTTTCTCCGTGTACACAAACTTTCCTTTTCAAGCTGCATGGTGAACCCTCTCCCGTTAAGACGTGACTGCTAAATATAACTTTTTTCGTTTCTTCTATGAATTGCTGGCTTTCTGGGGTCACGAAAACAAGAAAATACTTTTATTGACTGCGAAGAAGCTAAACTGTTCTGGGATGACCTTCACACGACACTCCAGAAGTACTTTGACTTGGCCCTCCATGGCCTGCGACCCCTTGTAGCTTCGTGAGATGATGTGCTTTATGATTTTTTTTTGTCTAGTGACCCCACATAGTTTAGGGGAAAAATGCACATGTTAGGCAGACACGTTAAACCCTCCAGGTCTCACTTAACCTCCAGGTCTCACTTTAGTTAAAATATGACCCATCTGAAAAAGTTGCTGTGGCCAAAATGATTCTACACTTCATTCGTTTCCTTTTCTGTTTCGATGTTCATCGTTGCCCCCTTACATTCTACTAAGAGTATCAATGTTTAATCGGTTCCCGTGCTTCCATCTTTCGTATTTCACTTAGTGTTTTCACCACTGTAACTTACAAAAAGGTTTTAGTATATGATTATCATCCCACATACGTGTACTAACTATGCCATTAGAGGAGAAAAAGCTATTGTGAGGTCGGGGATGCATGCCCGCCCCGCTTTCCGGAGGTCCTGGGTTCGATCCTTACCCAGTCCATGTTACATGCTCCCGACAAAAAAAATCAACTCGTCGACAAAGCACAAATGTCGTTTGTTGCTTGTTACACGGATGGGGTCTGATGATCGCATCAGCTGCAATCCTTTGGGTGGCCGTTGCTGCGGCCGTGCTCCCAGCCAGGATACCCCACGGTGCGATCCCGCACCGCCGTAGAGGAAGGCCTTCATCAGCCCACCAGGGATGAGCTCGGTGTCAAAGTCAAGGTACGTCAGGACCGGGGTGCACGAATCGGCCGACCCGCTTGTTTTCGCCTCCAGGTCATTGCTGTACAGGTGTCCGCGCCCGCTTCCCAGATCGCCCACGATACGACTGCGGACAGGCGTGCTGGTCAGCCCCACATCACGAGGCGTGGTCTCGTCGAAGCTCCAGAGCGTCTTTTCTTTCTGGTCCGTAGCAGAGGCGGGGCTATGCAGGGCCAACGCCAAGCTCCTGTTCTTGAACGCCGGGTCGTTGGTGTACACCAGCCTGCCCTCGCCACTCAGATACCCAACGATCTCGACACGTCCAGGCGTGCCCGTCGCGCTCAGCTCCTCCGGGGTGAACCTGTCGTCCATGCCCCGGTGCACCTGTTCTTCGTATGCAGGGAACAGGACCTGACCGATGGGTGCCTCTGAGAAGAAACTGTCACCCGGTCCACCCTTCGAGCTTATCTCAGGAGTGGAGGCCATGGAAAATTCTTCAGTGCTGGGGGACGGAGCATCTTCCGAAACGACAAAGCTGCCCGCTTTGCTGAAGATTTCTGGACGCGGCATCGGCGACTCGTTTCCCACTCCGCCGGACCGGCTGGGCCCGCGAGTTGCACTGAGACCTGAGACGACTGCAATCCCCGCTCTGCTTTTCAGGCTCACCCAGCTCATCGATGCGTTGGGCATCGACCAAATGTCTGCCCTCGAGAACTCGTTCGCGAGCACCAGATGCGTAAGGTGTTTGAAGATTCAAGCGACGAACGGTTGGCGCTGCCGCGGATGCCATCACCCTACATTAACGGGCTACGAAGACCACTGCGTCGAATCGGACGAGGGCAAGGCACGCAGAAAATGGCGGAGGCAAAACCGGCACGGGCATCCTCTTCTTGGTGATGATGATAATGACGATGCCTTCAAAGGTTGTTGGCACGTACCCACAAGGGGGATTGAACAGAACTTAAACACTTATTGAAATTCGTTGGGACTTCAGAATACTAATTTATTTCCGCAAAGAAAGGGGCTGTAAAATGAAAGTTTGTGATGATTAAAACCCCAATTCCCTATTAATTAGTACCCTCCAGTATTTCAAGCGACCTGACGCAGAAAGAAAGCTTGAATACAATTATATATCTCCCTTTTTGTACACCCCAATTTTGTTGCGCAAATAGAAAATATAAGTGCAACAAATAGTCAACCCCAGATGCTCAATAGGGTCCTTTTGAAGCAGTTGTCTAACTGCCTCCTACTCCTCCACCTCCTCCTCCTCGTCCTCCTGCTTCTACTACTACTATTCTTATTCTTAATTTGCTGAAGAAAAAGAATGATGATGATGAATTATCGTGGGTGAATGGAAAGTAAAAAAAAAAAACCCCGCCACGGTGGCTCAGTGGCTTAGGCATTGTGCTGCTGAGCACAAGGACGCGGGCTTAATACCCGACCGCGGCGTCTGCTTTTCTGATGGAGGTGAAAAGTAAAACGCTCGTGTGTTCGAGATTTCGGCGCACGTTAAAGGTTCCCAGGTGGTCAAAATTAATCCAGAGCCTTCCACTAGGGCATGCCTCATCGCCTGTGAAGGGTCGGCGAGTTAAACCCCGCAATCAATCAATCAATCAATCAATCAATCAATCAATCAATCAATCAATCAATCAATCAATCAATCAATCAATCAATCAATCAATCAATCAATCAATCAATCAAATAAATAAAAAAACGCCTCCAGTCGCCGGGATCGGACCTGGGCTTCTCGCGTTATGAAGCCGGCATCTGTACGATTGCTCCATGGTCGTAGCGGTTTTGAAAACTCAGACGACGTCCAAGGAATCTGTCACGAGAAGTATGGCGTTGCTCTGCGTACCGTAAGGCTGTTAGCCACAAGACGTTAGGCTTAACTTTCTTTTTTGAGGTTTAGTACATTAAGCCGAACGTCACACCTAGGGGGTTGAACACCTCAAACAAGCACCAATTCAAAAAATCATGCACTCCGTCTAACGACGAGTATGGTTGAACGCGAATCTTCCTCGTGATGGATTCCTTGGTTTGCCAATCCCACACAGCGAATGTCTGTTTCCCTGTAGGTAAGCGCCAGTTCTGGGCACAAGATGGCGTTTTAACTACGGTGATCGAATGGCCCTCTCATTCAGAAGCGAACCAAAACTGCGCTTATGAAGCACTCCGCACCTCGCCTTTTATGCTGGCGGAGCTTACAGCCATCCAGGACGGACTGCAAGCGCTACTACCGGCACTTCTTAAAGCCCCTGGAAGTTATTACACGGACTCAACGGCGGCTGTACGGGAATTGCGCCATGTAGCCTCCAACTCGTCTGTCTCATGGACACGTACCCCTGTCCTCTCCGACTGTCGTGGATCATAGTTCCTGCCACCTTACGTCGGTTCCATGACCGCTGATCTTGCTGACGACTGACACACGTGACCAATTTGTCCAACTAAAGGAAGATCTGCGTCGCGCCACGCACGTTCTCACCCCACCGTGTGGAACATACCTTCCCAGTGGGCTCGCTCGCTGGGAGGAGGTCTTGCTGCGTAGACTTCGAGTTGGGGTGGCCCTTTCTCCGGCGGTAACCAGGGCGTGGCCACCGCGATACCATGCCCCGTTTACCTACATCTTCAACCTTCTGTGCGGATCCTGCCGAAGACGCCGACACCAATCACCTGCCATGAACGTTCCCTTCCCTGAGTAGAGCGAGATCCCGACACCTTCGCCGCACGGGCCTGCATCCTGGAAGACCCCCCGATCTCCAACGATGGCTGGGGGGGCCCCATCACCGCAGCTGTCTTCTGGATCCTCCCGGAAACGGGTGCCAACTTGTAATTTAGGACTTTATGCCAAAGGGCATACTTTAGAAATTAAAAAAAAAATGTTGTTTGTAATAACCGCAGCAACTCCCGGATGTGCACTCCGTAAGCCTAACGTTAGGGTTTGGGTTCTACGGCGTGAATGGACACCTCTTGCTTGGCGTACAGTGAGCTCTTATTGGAGTCGGTGCCGTTTCAAAGTGTTACACCTCTAAATATGACGTTACGCCTAACTTCCTGCCGCCAACAGCCTTACGGCATACATGGCAACGCCATTCTCATCGTACGTCAAGCTAGCTGTGACTTGCGGCTGTCGACGTTGGGCCTATAAAATTCGCGCCATCGCACGCATGCCCCGCCTATTCCCTTAGCTGCACATAAACCTTTAGCAGAGGGTACCTAACGGAGGTGTTGCCAAGCTTCGCCGGGAAGAGTACTAACTTTGCTACACTTCACCCACGATCATTCTAATTTGCAGAAAAATGTGGCTTTTCTTCAGTGCGTTTTCGCGTATGCAGATCATCAGTGAGAGGCGGAAAGCTTCGCTTTAAAAATTCCTCACTGAACGCCAAACAGCAGGTACCGATTCGCGCAGTACACGCCAAACCCATAGGCCTACGGAGTGCACGGCGAGAGCAGCGGTGGGTATTCTAGAAAATGGCGCATACCTCCTAACTAGCATATACACAGTGTGGGATTGGCCAACCAAAGAATCCATCGCGAAAAACCTTCGTCTTCAACCATCGTCATCATTGACGAAGGGGTATATGATTTTTACATTTTCTTATCACTTATCTCAACGGCCATGTTTGTGGGGATTCATACACGATTTATGCAATTCTCTGAAGTTTTTGTCGGCTCGCTGTTCCCCATGGCAGACTTTTTTTCACAGTGTCACAGAAAACGCTCTACAGGGATTGAATATCAGTTACCTTGCCTGCGCTTTCTGAACGATTTCTGTACAATTGTCTACCCAGACATGATGTTCCTCTCGGAGTTTGTAGAGTGCCTCCTTGTCCGTGTACCTACACTTTATTTTTCAGGCTGCATGCTGAAAATCCCAACTTATAGACGTGACGTCATAATATAATATTTTCGTGTCTTCAGGGTATTGCCGGCTTTGTTGTGTTCCGGAAAAAAAAATAAACAATTTTATTAACTTGAAAGAAACTATACCATTCTGGGATAACCTTCACAGGACAAGGCAGAAGCGCTTTGACTTGACACCCTATAGTCTGCGGCACCATGTAGCTTCTTGCGATGACGTGCCTTACGCACTTTTTTTTCTGGTGGCCCTACCTGGATTACAAAAAAAGATACACAGCTTCGAAAGACACATTGAACTAATCGTATCCTGCAGGTCTCACTATAGTTAAATGATGAAAGAGCTGAAAAGTTGCTGTGGCTGAAATGATTGTAAACTTCATTCGCATCCTCTTCTGTATCGATGCTCACCATTGCCCCCATACACTTTACTAAGAGTATCAATGTTTAATTGGTTTGCGTGATTCCAGCTTTTCTATTTCGCTTTGTGTTCTAAGTACTGTAACTTGCAAAAAGGTTCTAGTATATCATTATCATCCAATATATGCATACTAACTATACCATTGTCATGTGGTAAGAGCCCATACCCGAAGGGGGATTGGCCCCAGAAGAAGATGTTGTCATAAAAGAGGAAGAGAAAGAAGAATCATACGGGATGTGGAGAAGGATGTTGAAGTACCACTGGAGAAGAAACACAGGGTAATCGAAGAGGAGGAGGAGGAGGTACTTGTTCAGCGAATGGGAGTCGCACACGCAGAATGCGAGGTGAAGAGGAGGAGAACGAAGTTGGAGTAGAGAGAGTGGAACGGGTTCTTTGGAGGAACGGTGGGAAGTTCGGGCCGTGCCTGCACAACGCACCAGCGGCATCGCACCGTTTGGCAGCGGGCTGCCCGGAACCACCGATTACCAGCAGCTGCGCTCTGCTGGCCTCCTGCTGACCGGTGGCATCGCACCGCCGGCGACCCGTCGAGCTCATCGCACCGTCATCCAGGATTACAGCTTCAGCTTCGCTCTGCTGGCTGCTGAGCCGCTGCTTGTGGCACCGGGTCACACCAGAACGGCTCGCGAGCGTTCGGCAACGCTTCGCGACGCGGAAGCTTACCCACTGGGCCACGTCATCTGCCTCATTGCACCGTGGTACCGGCGGTAGGATTTGTTTGAATGGACATCAGTTAATGTGTTATAGTGACTTTAGGAGTAGATTTTTGGTAGTGTGAGGTTGTGCCTGTTTTTTTTTTGTATAGTGTGATATGCTTGTGAGTTGTGTTATGTGTTCGCGTTCATTTGAGGTTTTGGTTCTGTAATATATTGTGTGGTGATCAAATGAATCAAGTTGAGCCTCATTTCTCCGCCGCGTGAGACGCGTGACAACCATGAAAAAAGAAAAAAAAACAATAGTGGTGTTAGGATGCGTGCCCGCCTCGCATTCTGGAAGTCTTGGTTTCGATTCTTACCCAGTGTAGGTTGCATGCTCCCGCCAAATAATCAACTCGCCGACAAAGCCCGAATTTCGTTTATTCTTTGTTACTCGCATGGGGTTGAACTGATCGCATCGCCTGCAATCCTTCGGGTGGCCGTTGCTGCGGCCGTGCTCCCAGCCCCGCAGCACGATGCGACCCCCACGGTGCGACCCCGTACCGGCGTAAAGGCATGCCTTCATCAGCCCACCAGGGATGAGCTCGGTGTCAAAGTCAAGGTACGTCACGACCGGGCTTCACGGGTCGGCCGACCCGTTTCTTTTCGCCTCCAGGTCCTTGCTGCACAGGTGTCCGCGCCCGCTTCCCAGATCGCCCACGATGCGACCGCGGACACGCCTGCTGGTCAGCCTGAGATCATCCGGCGTGGACTCGTCGAAGCTCGAGAGGGTTGTCTTCTTGTGGTCCTTAGCAGGGACTGGGCTATCCACGGCCAACGACAAGCTCCTGTTCTTGAACGCAGGGTCGTTTGTGTACACGAGTCCGCCCTAGGCACTCAGAAAACCAAGGATGTCGCCACGTTCCCGCGTACCCATCACAACCAGCTACACCGGGGTGAACTTGTCCATGCCGCGGTGTGCCTTTTCGTACCCAGGAGGCAGGACCTGAGCAATGGGTGCCTCTGAGAAGAAGCTGTCCCCCGCTCCACTCTCCAAGATTATCTCAGAGGTGGAGGCCGTGGCACAATCCCCCCCTTCAGTGCTGCGAGACGGGGCGTCCTCCGAAACGACAAAGGTGCCTGCGTGGCTGAAGCTTTCTGGACGTGCCATTGGCGACCCCTTTCCCTCTCCGCCGGACCGGTTGGGCCCGCCTGTTACATCGAGATCTGCGACGAGGGCATTCCCCGCTGCGGTCTCCAGGCTTACCGAGCTCATCAATGCGCTGGGCATCGACGAAATGTCTGCCCCCGAGAACTCACTCGAGAGCGCCAGACGCGTATAATTCTTGGATGATTCCAGTGACGAACGGTTGACGCTATGTCAATTTCCAACACCCTCCATCATCGGGCTACGAAGATTAGTGCGTCGAATCGGAGGCGGGCAATCATACAGAAAATGGCGGAGAGAAAACCGGCACGTGCTGCTTCTTCTTGATAATGATGATGATGCCCTCAAAGTTTTTGTAACGTACCCACAGTGACGTATTTGCCAGGGCTAGATCACATTGAATTTCGTGAGGACCTCAAAAAACAAAAAATTAGTTTCTGTAAAGTCGGAGGACATGAAATAAAATGTCGTTGATTAAAATCCCAATTCCTCATTTTTAGCACCCTTCAGCAATTCAATCGACCTGAAGCAGAAAGAAAAGCTGGAATGCAATTATGCATAAATATCTCTTTTTGCATACCCCAAATGTGTTGCCAAAACAGATGATGTACGTCGAACAGATAGTAAACCCCAAGTGCTCAATTGGGTCTTAAAAAGCAGTTGTCTAGCGGCCCCCTCCACCTCCTTCTCCTCACTTCTTTCCTTTCCTTCTACTTCTTCTTCTTCTTCTTCTTCTTCTTCTTCTGCTTCTTCTTAATATTGTTATTATTAATATTATCCCCCTCCTCCTTCATTCAATAATAATGGAACGTACCACTGAGGCTGATTGGCCATGACTTGATGTATAATTAGTTAAAATGTTCTTTAGAAATGGAAAATAATGATGTTCACGCAACCGTATTTATTTATTCGAGTCAGCGATGCACGAGGAAACCCATTGTCTCCCCAAAATGATACTGCTCATACCTTTTACGGAAGATTGGCCAAAAAAGGGGGTAACGGGGAGGGTGCAGGCCAAAATAAGGACACGAACAGGAAATGTGACCTTCAGATGTTATAAAAAGTAAATTACTCCGCTTCTCAGGAACGGAATGAGGAGCAGGATCATCTAATGCACTGCTTGCTGCTCATGTCCCCCTTCCGCTTTACGAAGAGTATCAATGTTCAATTGGTTCGCGGGATTCCAGCTTTCCTATTTCCCTTTATTTTCTAAGCACTGTGACTTACACAAAGGTATCAGTATATCATTATCGTGTCACATACGTGTACCAACTATACCATGAAAGAAGAAGCTAAAGTGGTGTCGGGGATACGTGCCCCCCTCGAATTCCGGAATTTATGGGTTCGATTCTTACCCAGCCAGGTTGCATGCTCCCGACAAAAAATGAACTCGTTGACAAAGCATGAATGTCGTTTATTGTTACGCGGATGTCGTCCGACTGATCGCATCGGCTGCAATCCTTCGGGTGGCCGTTGCTGCAGCCGCGCTCCCAGCCAGGATCCCTCACGATGCGACCCCGCGCCGGCGTACAGGCAGGCCTGCATCTTCCCACTAGGGATGAGCTCGGTGTCAAAGTCAAGGAGCGTCAGGACCGGGCTGCACGGATCGGCCGACCCGCTCGTTTTCGCCTCCAGGTCTTTGCTGTACAGGTGTCCGCGCCCGCTTCCCAGATCGCCCACGATGCGACCGCGGACAGGTGTGCTGGTCAGCCTCAGATCATCAGGCGAGGCCTCGTCGAAGCTCGAGAGGGTCTTTTCTTTCTGGTAAATAGCAGAGGCGGGGCTATTCAGGGCCAACGACAAGCTCCTGTTGTTGAGCGCCGAGTCGTTGGAGTACACGAGCCCGCCCTCGCCACTCAGATCCCCAACGATCTCGCCACGTCCCGGCGTGCCCGTCGCCCTCAGCTCCACCGGGGTGAACCTGTCGTCCATGCCCCGGTGCGCCTTTTCTTCGTACGCAGGGAACAGGACCTCACCGATGGGTGCTTTTGGGAACAAGCTGTCACCCGCTCCACACTTCGAGCTCATTTCAGGGGTGGAGACCGTGGAAAGTTCTGCTTCGGTGGTACGAGACGGGGCTTCCTTCGAAACTGCAAAGGTGGCCGCCTTGCTGAAGCTTTCTGGGCGCAGCATCGGCGACCCGTTTTCCACTCCACCGGACTGGTTGGGCCCGCGGGTTGCACCGAGATCCGAGGCGAGTGAAATCGCCCCTCCGCTTTCCAGACTCACCGAGCTCATCGATGCGTTGGGCCTTGACCAAATGTCTGCCCCCGAGAACTCGCTCGAGTGCACCAGATGCGTAGAGGCCTTGGAAAGTTCCAGCGACAAACGGTTGGCGCTGTCGCGGATGCCATCATCCTCCATCATCGGGCTACGAAGACGGCTAGTGCGTCGAATCGGACGAGGGCAGACACGCAGAAAATGGCGGAGACCAAACCGGCACGAGCTTCTTTTTCTTGATGATGATGATGGTGTCCTCAAAATTTTTGGAACGTACCCAGAAGAGGCGATGGCCAGGGCTAAATCACTCCTTGAAATTCGTGAGGACCTCAAAATACTAATTTATTTCCGAAAAAAGGCCGTAAAATGAAAGTTCGTTACGATTAAAACCCCTATTCCCCATTATTAGTACCATACAGGAATTCAAGCGACCTGAAGCAGAAAAGACAGCTTGAATACAATTACATATATCCAGTTTTGCATACTCCAAATTTGTTGTCCCAAAAGATAGTATATGTGGAACAGACGGAATCAACCCCAAACACTCAACGGGTCCTTCAAAAGCAGTTGTCGGGCTGCCTCCTCCCCCTCCCCTACCTGTTTCTCCCATTTCGCTTCATCATCATCATCATCATCATCATCACCTTCTTCTTTTTCTTCTTGTTCTTCTACATTTATTAATAATGTAACGTACCCCCTGAGGGTGATAGACCATGCCTTGATGTCTGTCTGATTAGTTAAAATGGTCTTTGGAATAGAAAATTAATGACGTTTACACAGACGTCTTTTTTGTATTCATCAACAAGTCACCAGAAAACTCACTGTGGTGGCCCCAAAATGATACGACTGATATCTTTTCGTGAGGATTGGCCAAAAAAGGTAGAAGGAGGAGGGTGGGTTTATAACTAACTGCACGAACAGAAAATGTGAAGTTCAGATGTTATAAATGATTTACCCAGCTTCATTTTAACACACTGCTTGCTCATCCTCTGGAGTTGGCGTTTCATCCAGTTGCACACCACTACCGGGGATGCGGGAATAACAGGCGGCAGTACGCCATCCTCCTTCTCAGAAACGAGAAGCAGAAGTACGATACCGAGCTCCTTTGTGAGGGTGGCTTCGCCAAGATCCTTGCTCTTACAACTTCGGAGCGTTATAAGTGGGATCTCCCCCCAAACAAGAGTGGCCCCACCTGGTCTGCACTTCTCGTTTAATCTGAAGGGCGAACGATGAGCCATGCATTACCGCTCGCAGTGAGGAGCGTCATCGGGCCTGTTGAACAGGACGAAGATGCACATGAGGATGTCGGGGGAATAGCCTCCATTGTGTAGTCGCCCGCACCCCTTTCTGCGGCCCTACGGCGACGCTCATGGAGCTGCGCTCACGCGCAGCTACAAAGCACAGTTATTGGATGCTCCTCCAGTCCTCGTAGTCCAACCGTCCTCCGCGTAATTGTATGGTGCGTGTAAGCCTGCATGTTACTTCTCGTCGCCGATCCGAGGAGGGTGGAGGCATCCTTTGCAGGGGCCCGTGGAGTTTCATTCAACAATGATTGTATGAAACTCTATGCTGGCGCAATCCCCGTCCCGACCGAGCGCCACCTGCCGCCATTCGCTCTGCTTTTCGCAGCGGAAATGTAATAACCGCGCAGCGGCCGCATGTGTGAATTTTGCGTCGTTGTCTGGCTGCGGTTGGCGCCTCAAAATGCCTTGTTGCCGACTGCTGCTGCGTGCTAACTACACCAGAAATGGGTGGACAATATTTCATTTCTCAATAGAACCGAAAAGATTCCGGTGAATCTTATAAGTGAAGAGTTGTAAGTTACAACCTACGAAGGCATCGTGCATATTGTCCCCACCTCGGTTTCTACATTTGAAAAAAGCTTCATTGGTTTTTTGGTTTAAATGAGATTCCAATTCTTAATGTTTTAGTTGCTTTTCTTAACATGTTGTTTCCCGTCCTGCTTGTGGTAATATACACTTGAACATACTTGTATTTTAATGCATTGAGCGTTCTACATGTTTGTTTTCTCTTAAGTATCACGTGTACCCTGCATTAGAGCACTGCACGGGCCCGGGATGACCCAAAAGTGCCGTCTGCTACCGCAGCAGTCGCACAGTTGAGGCTGGAAGTGGCTTGGAGACTTTTCTTGCAGAACTGTACGGCGGGTCTCTGAAGACCATAGAGTTAATACTGAACACGGTTGCGGTTGGCGGCGGTTATCTTGCCTTCCCGTTAATCGAGTGACGTCCTGGCTTGCCGGAAGTGATGTGACATCCCGGCCTCCCCGACTGCCCAGGCCATTTTTCTCTTCGCGCCGTCATGTTGCGCGCCCTACCTTACAGCCTGAACGTGGTGAGGTTGCCCGGGAGCGCACGCTTGATTTGCAAGAGACAACGCCTCGAAGTTTCGGCCGATTTCTTCCTCCTTTTCCAATGATAAAGCTTCGCCATATGCAAGGAGCTTCTCTCTTACATGAGGGTTGGACGTCCCATGAATTATGTAGTCACGGACGCGTTCCGTGTACGTCAGGCCAAACTTGCACACTACGGCTTTCTCCTTGAGAACAGTCACGTAGTCATGAAAGCTTTCCCCTGGCAGCTGCAGACGAATTGTGAACTCGTGGCATTCTACAAGCGTGTTCGTAGACGCGGCAAAAAGCCGGCCGGTAAAGTTGCTCGACGAGTTTCGGCGTACTTCGAAACGGGCGGGGACGAATAAACGGGTTCACACACGGGCGCGGACGCCGCGTTGCTTGCCTCGGATCGAGCTTCTTGTTCTGTGTCGACGAAGCACTTCCGATGTCCTTCCCGTCTTAAGACGCTAACGAGCGCGGGCGCATGCCAAGCGTCACTCGAAATGCTGCCGCCGGCCGCCTCGAGGTGGGCCTGAAGCATTCGCTTTCAATTAGTCCACGGAATCGGGGGCGGCCCCGGCAATTCGAGGAACACGAAAAGGCGGTCGAAAAGGGCCATGCTAGCAGGCAGGTAGCAGGTAGCAGGCAGACAGGTAGCAGAAGCTGAAGACGAAGACCCCGAGAGAGGCGAGGGCCTATAAAAAAATAGGTAGTAGCTCGCGAAAGGCAGCACAGAAA
Organism: Haemaphysalis longicornis; assembly: GCA_013339765.2. Taxonomy (NCBI): domain Eukaryota; kingdom Metazoa; phylum Arthropoda; class Arachnida; order Ixodida; family Ixodidae; genus Haemaphysalis; species Haemaphysalis longicornis. Next base: position 95,638,319 of record CM023453.1, on the reverse strand, counting down.
AGACGGTAGGCCTCGCGCTGCCAAACCCGCCAGACAAGTCACAGAGAAGCGGGGGTAACGGAACCGCAGTCACGGGTTGTTTTTGCCGCGGCCGGAACAGAGGCGAAGAACATCCTCGTCGCCATGATGTTGTGTCGCGGGCGGTGACCGACGACAAGGGCTCGGCGCTGGAGCGTGTGCGACCTACGCCGGTACTCGAGACATCGGCACGAGCAAGGGGTGTGAGACCGACCCCTTGAGCCCAACAATGGACTGAACCGGCCGGCAGCCGTTTATTCCGGATGACCCACGACGACACGCCTACACACGTGTGTTCTTCGACAAGGACATCTATCAAACACTTTACAACACAGAGGCGCACCTAGCACTCATACGCTCAGAAGGAGGGTGCCACTGCCCTATACCACTGATTGTCTGCTATGAAGGGCACTCAACCAAATATAATAAACGAATTCCCTTCAGCTTCTAAGCTCGGGCCTGTTCACGGACGTGCGGTACACATATAAGCTCAGAAATAAATGACCGGGCCCGGGCCTACAAATCACCCCGGTGCAGTGCTCGAGTTCGAACTGCTGAGATAGTCATAGTTAGGGCGTAATTCCGGACAACACTACAGTGCACTCTTTTATCTCACGCCCTTATTTTCTTCGCGGGAAACTAAATTAGATTAACAAGCCCCAAACGGAGCACAGCCAACGCTTTAACACCAGCCAGTGACCCAGTGGGTATTTGGGAAACACTTCAAAGGGAATCATCATCATCATCATGCTGATAATAACGAGGCAACACACACGATCGCACCACTGGACACGTCTCTGTTCGTAGTGTGGCACGACGGCCTGGACTCGGGGTGTTTAGAAAATAAAGTTTCTCTCTCTCTCTCTCTTGCTGCCCCCAGTGCGATGGACTTTGCAGCATCGATTCCTTCGCGGCAGCTGTGAAACGTGGTCGCTTACAGACAGAAGCCCGGTTCAGAAGAGTGTGCGCGGGGACACGGAACTGTCGCCCGGCGAGCATAGGCGCTCGCTGCAGCTGGAACCACCTGCAGCAAGCACCGACACAACCGTTACGACGCGAAGATTACGCGCCAGACGTATATCGCCCTGATGACGAAGGCTTGTCGCGACAAAAGAAGGCATAACCACGAAAGACCTACCATCATAGGATCGCATAGCTTGAAAAAAAAGTATTTTGCTTTTGTATTTGAAATGTCTCTCGATTTTTCGTGCCCGATTTCATCGTATTGCTAGAGCTCCTTGTCAAGTGGTTTGTAGATGCATGCTGTCCCTAGTATTAAAACGAAGCTTTAGGGCCCTCACAGATACCGTTGTACGCCCTGGAAAGCGAACTTTCTCTGGCGATGATAATGAATTATCTTGGGTGAAGTGAAAGAAAAAAGCGCTTCCACGTGCTTGGAATCGAACCTTGGCCCCTCGCGTTATGAAGCCGGCGTCTATCCGAATGCTCCATTTTTACGTGGTCGAATCGGTTTAGAAAACTCAGACGACAACCGAAGAATCCGGCACGAGAAGATTGGCGTTGCTCGGCGTGCCATACGGCTGTTATCCACACGACGTTATGCCTAACTTCCTAATCTCAGGTTTAGGACGTTAGGCCTACTGTCACATCTTCAGGGTTCAATGCTTAAAACCGACACAAACCGGCAGCAGACACAGATTTGCGCCGTACACCCAAAACCCAAACTTTAGGTTTACGGAGGGGACACCCGATTGCTGCTGTGAAGTGGTGTGCACCTCCAATCTGACACATCGGTTTCGAAATTTACCCGGCACCCCTACTTGCTCGTTCTGCGGAGGTTACCCAAACATATTCCACACAATATGGGCCTGTGATCGACATCCAAAGTTGACCCCCATTCCGAATCCCGCTCTAGCATCCTGGGAGGCCAGTCTGGCTGACCCCAGCGCTGCGACACAGCTCCTGCTGACGTTCAAAGCGGAGGAAGCCATGGCCACGGCTTCCCAAGACGGCGCCCGGGACTAAGGGTGCTCAGGAAAATAAAGTTTACTTCCTTCCTTCCCTTCCAGAGGAGCACATACTCGCAGTGTGGGATTGACCAACCAAAGAATCCACAACGACAAAGCTTCGCCCTGAACCCTCGTCGTTGTTAGACGAAGGGGTGAATGATTTTTATATTTTCTTATCACTTTTTTCACGGCCATGTTTGAGGGGATTCATGCACGAGCTATAGAATTCTCTAAGGTTTTTGTTGGCTCACTTTTCCCTGTGGCACAGTGTCGCGGAAAACGCTCTGCAGGGATTTATTATCAATTCCCTTCCTTGACCTTCTTAACGACCTCTTTACAATCGTGTGCCCGGAAATTGCTCCGGGAGTTTTTAAAATGCCTCATTTTCCCAGTACACCAACTTTATTTTACAAGTGCATGCTTAAACCTCTTCCGTTAAGACGTGACTTCGTAATAGAAATATTTTCGTGTCTACTGTAAATTGATGGCTTTGGGGTGTTCCGGAAACAACTAAACACCTTTATTGATGGCAAAGAAGCTCTACTGTGGTGGAATAACCTTCACCGGCCACTCCAGAAGTAGTTTGACTTGACACCCCATATCCTGGGACACCTTCTAGCTTCATGCGATGAAGTGCACTGTGACTTGTTTTTCTAGTTTTCTCGTTTTTTATAGTAGTTTATCGGAAAAGCACACGTTCGACAGACACGTTGACCCAATGGTATCCTCCCAGGTCTCAGTTTAGTTAAATGATGATTCAGCTGGAGGGTTTCTGTGACCAAAATGATATTACACTTCTATCGTATCTCGCTCTGTCTTGATGCTCATAATTGCCCCCTTACATTATACAAAGAGTACCAATGTTTAATTCGTTCCCGTGATGCCAGTTTCATATTTTACTTATCATCATCACCCATAAGCCCTCGGTTCGATTCTTACCCAGTCCATGTTGCATGCTCCAGAAAAAAATGGACTCGTTGACAAATCTCGGTCGTTTATTGTTTGTAACAAGGGTGCGCTCGAGCTAATAACACCTCCCGGAATGTTTCGGTTGACTGTTGCTGCGGTAAAGGAAGGCCGAGCTCCCAGCCGGAATCTCCCACGGTGCGACCCCGTACCGGCGTAGAGGCATGCCTCCACCAGCCCACCAGGGATGAGCTCGGTGTCAAAGTCAAGGTACGGTACGACCGGGCTGCACGGATCGGCCGACCCGCTTGTTCTCGCCTCCAGGTCCTTGCTGTACAGGTGTCCGCGCCCGCTTCCCAGATCGCCCGCGATGCGACCACGGACAGGCGTACTGGTCAGCCTCAGGTCATCCCTCGTGGACTCGTCGAAGCTCGAGAGGGTCTTCTCCGTCTGGTCTGTAGCATGGACGGGACTATCCAGGGCCAACGCCGAGCTCCTGTTCTTGAACGCCGGGTCGTTGGTGTACACGAGCCCACCCTCGCCCCTCATATCCCCAACGACCTCGCTACGTTCCGGCGTGCCCGTCGCCCTCAGCTCCACCGGGGTGAACCGGTCGTCCATGCCCCGGTGCGCATTTTCTTCGTACCCGGGAGACAGGACCTGATCGATGGGTGCCTCTGGGAAGAAGCTGCCACCCGCTCCACTCTTCGAGCTTATGTCAGGGGTAGAGACCAGGGAAAGTTCTCCTTCAGTGCTGTGGGACGGGGCATCCTCCGAAACTACAAAGGTGGCCGCCTTGCTGAAACTTTCTGGACGTGCCATTGGTGACCCCTTTTCCACTCCGGTGGACCGGGTGGGCCCGCTGGTTGCACTGAGATCTGAGACCGGTGCATTTCCCGCTCCGCTTTCCAGGCTTACCGAGCTCATCATTGGGCATTGGGCGTTGGGCCGAGAACTCCTCGATAGTACCAGAGGCGTAGAAGTCTTGGAATATTCCAGCGACGAACGGGTGGCGCTGTCGCGGATGCCAACACCCTCCATTATCGCCCTACGAAGAGTAGGGCGTCGAATCAGACGAGGGCAAGGCACGCAGAAAATGGCGGCAGCAAAACCGGCACGTGCTTCTTCTTCTTGGTGATGGTGATGATGGTGATGATGATGATGCCCTCAAAGTTTATTGGCATGTTCCCACAAGGGGGATTGAACAGAACATAATCACTTATTCAAAATCATTGCGACTTCAGAATACTAATTTATTCTCACAAACAAAGGGGCTGTAAAATGAAAGTTCGTTACGACAAAACCCCAATTCTCTATTAATTAGTACCGTTCAGCAATTCATGTGACTTGAAGCAGAAATGAAAGCTTGAATACAATTATATATATCCCTTTTTGTATACCCCAATTTTGTTGCCCCAACAGATATGGGTGAAACAAATAGTCAACCCCAAATGCTCAATATGGTGCTTTAAAATCAGTTATCTATCTGCCTCCTACTCGTCCTTCTTCTCCTCGTCCTCCTGCTCCTAATACTACTATTCTTATTCTTCATTTACTGTACTCCAGCCTCGGCTTGTTTACCAGGCCCAATTGCAACACCTGAACCACGCGGAATGGGCTCGACTTGAGGCAATTAACCGAGCCGCAATGAGTGCAATTACCTGCCTCCCTAGGATAACCGCGATCCCTGCTCTTCAGGCTGAAGCTCAAGTTAACACGTTGGATGAGCTCGTCCATCAGCGTCGGTCCGCCCGCATGCTTAAACTCACCTTTGTTGCTGAGGCAGCGGCGTTAGGAAACTACATGGGTCGTTCGCTACCCACATCTCTAACCTTCGCCCGTTACCAGGCCATTTTGGCTATACCAACAGGTGACCGACAACACGCCACTAACGCGACTGCACAATCGATCCAACGGACATTCTGACACGCTGTTCCCGGTCGCACAAGAACTGGCGGCTGATTCTCAACCCCAGGTGGTGCAGGCATTTGTGGACGCTGGGGCCAAGGGCGACGTGGTGACCACAACACTCCAATGTCCTTCCCAACCAGAGTCCTGTCAAATGTGCTTCTACGAAACACGCCGCACCCTGCCGTGTATGGTGGCCGAGCTCACGGCCATCCGGGACGGCTTTGCAAGCACTAACTGCTGCACTTCATCAAGCACCTGGAGGTACTACTTTACAAATTTACACAAACTCCACGGCGGCTACGTGATTTACGTCGAGTAAATAACAACTCAGCTGTCTCGAGGGCCATTCACGACATACTGGACACGTACCCCTGCCCTTTGCGGCTCTCGTGGGTCCGGCGAAATACTCTCCCCGCTCACATTGCGGCGGATGGTGCCTGCCACACAGCATTTATTCCGCGACGATTGCCTTTACTGCCACTAGACACCACAGAACAGTTTCTCCAAAGGAAAGAAGATCTTCGTCGCGCCACACGAGCTCTTATTCCACCGTGTGGAACGGACCTCTCTAGCTGACTCGCTCGCTGGGAGGAGGTCTTGCTGCTAAGACTTCGTGTTGGTGTAGCCGTCTCTCCCGCCGTTACCAGGGAGTGGCCACCACGTTACCATGCCCCGTTCGCACAGAACTGCCCCTTTTGCACGGCTCCTGCCGAAGAGGCGGACACTAAACATTTGCTGTGGACTTCCCCTTCATTGGAAGCGGCGAGAACAAGACACCTCCGAGGCATAGGCCTCCACCCTGGCAGACCACCTGACCTTCATCGGTGGATTTGGGCACCCCATCCGCGCTCCCTGCTTGAGTTTCTTCGCGAAACGGGGGTTAATCTATACCTGTGACGCAGTATTTATGCCAAGGGGCATACTATCGCAATAAAAAAAATGATGATGATGAATGATCGTGGGTGAAGTGAAAGAAAAAAACGGCCCACCACGGTGGCTCAGTGGCTAAGGCGTTGTGCTGCTGAGCAAAAGGATGCGGGCCTAATCCCAAGCTGCGGCGGCCGCTTTTCTGATGGAGGCGACAAGCAAAAACGCCCGTGTGTTCGAGATTTCGGCGCACGTTAAAGATCCCCAGGTGGTCCAAATTAATCCAGAGCCCTCCACTACGGCACGCCTCATCGCCTGTGAAGGATCGGCGCGTTAAACCTCACAATCAATCAATCAATCAATCAATCAATCAATCAATCAATCAATCAATCAATCAATCAATCAATCAATCAATCAATCAATCAATCAATCAAATAAAACGCTTCCCGTGGCCGGAATCGGACCTGGGCTTCTCGCATTATGAAGCCGGCATCTATCCGATTGCTCCATTGTAGCAGCGTTTTGAAAACTCACATGACCTTCAAGGAATCTGTCACGAGAAGTATGGCGTTGGTCTTCGTACCGTAAGGCTGTTAGCCACAAGACGTTAGGCCGAACGTCACATATTGGGGGTTGAACACCTCAAACCAGCACCCACTCAAAAATCATGTGATCCTCCGCCTAACGACGAGGATGGTTGAACGCGAATCTTCCTCTTGATGGATTCCTCAGTTTGCCAATGCCACACAGCGAATGTCTGTTTCCCTGTAGGCAAGCACCTTCTGGGGCACAAGATGGCGTTTTAAGTACGGCGATCGAATGTCCCTCTCATTCAGAAGCGAACCAAAACTGCTCTTATGAAACACTCCGCCCCACACCTTCTATGCTGGCGGAGCTTACAGCCATCCGGGACGGACTCCAAGGGCTACTACCGGCACTTCTTAAAACCCCTGGAATCTGGTAGTTTTACTGTACAAATTTACACCGACTCAACGGCGGCCGTACGGGATTTGCGCCGTATAGCCTCCAACTCGTCTGTCTCAAGAGACATTCATAAACTACTGGACACGTACTCCTACCCTCCGACTGTCATGGATCCGGCGTAACACTATCATCGCTCATTTTGCGGCGGATAGTTCCTGCCACCTTACGTTGGTTCCACGACCGCTGCTCTTGCTGAAAACTGACACAAATGAACAATTTCTCACAGTAAATGAAGATCCGGCTGCGCCACGCGCACTCTCATCCCACCCTGGTGAACAGACCTTCTTCCCAGTGGGCTCGCTCGCTGGGAGGAGGTACTTCAAGTAGGGGTGGCCCTCTCTCCGGTGGTAACCCGGGCGTGGCCACCGCGATACCATGCCCCGTTTACCAACAACTGCCCCTTCTGTACGGCTCCTGCCGAAGACGCTGACACCTATCCCCTGCTATGGACGTGCCCTTCCCTGAGTGCAGAGAGATCCCGACAACTTCGCGGCACAGACCTGCTTCCTGGGAGACCTCCGATATTCAGCGATGGCTGTGGGGGCCCCACCACCGCTGTCTTCTGGACTTCCTCCGGAAAACGGGTGCCAACTTGTACCTTTAGGACTTTATGCCAAAGGGCATAATATCGCAATTAAAAAAAAAAGTTGTTTGTAATAACCACAGCAACTCTCGGATGTGCCCTCCGTAAGCCTAACGTTAGGTTTTGGGGTCCACGGAGTGAATGGACACCTGTTGCTTGGCATGCAGTGAGCTCTTATTTAAGTCGGGGTCGTTTCAAGGTGTTACACCTCTAAATGTGACGTTACGCATAACTTTCTGCCGCCAACAGTCTTACGGCATACATGGCAACGCCATTCTCATCGTACGTCAAGCCGTGAGTAGCGGGTGTTGACGTTCACGTCAGAACATGAAGTTGGGCCTATAAAAGTTGGGCCGTCGCACGCATGCCCCACCTACTCCCTCTGCTGCACATCAACCTTTAGCGGAGGGCGCCTAACGGAGTCGTTGCCGAGTTTCGCCGGGAAGAGTACTAACTTTGCTACACTTCACCCACGATCATCATGAATGGCAGAAAAACGTGGCTTTTCTCCAGTGCATTTTCAAGTATGTAGATCATCAGTAAGAGGTTGAAAGCTCCGCTTTAAAAATTGCTCACTGAACGCCAAGCAGCAGGTACCGATTCACGCAGTACACGCCAAAACCACACCTTAGGCCAACGGATAGCACACCCTAGAGTTACTATGGGTATTCTAGAAAAGTGGCGCATACCTACTGACTAGCACATAGTCGAAGTGTAGCATTGGCCAACCAAAGAATCCATCGTGTAAAAGCTTCGTGTTCAACCATCGTCAGCGTTGACAAAGGGGTGCATGATTTTTAAATTTTGTTATGACTTATCTTCACGGCCATGTTTGTGGGGATGACACCAGGCCATGACACCGGTGAAACAAAGCAAGCGGCCTGTAAAGTGTGCACCCCTGCACACAGGGTGTTCTTGAGGGCAAGCAACCTTTAGTACTAAAGAGTATGTGATAGTTAAAGTTCGTTTTCGGGCTTTATATTTTAACACGGAAGTGTTTTATGCCGGGATACACCAAGATTTCAGTGACGTCATATCCGTCACGAAAATGACGCCAGTACACCTTTTCCGAAGCGACCCGCCAGCAGGACGTCGCTCGCCAAGAACACCCACACGACAGCCGCCGACCCGAAAATCATGCTCGTTTCGCTGGAGATTTCGCTGCACATTTCACTTTCGTGTTTTGCCGATTCCGATGAGAGAGGAATCAACCACAGTTCTTTTCTTATCCTTTTTGTTCATGGCCATGTTTGTGGGATTCATGCACGAGGTATACAGTTCTTTCAAGTTTTTGTCGGCACGCTTTTCCCCATGGCAGACTCTTTATTCGCAGTGTCACACAAAACGCTCTACAGGGATTGATTATCAGTTCCCTTTCCTGCAATTTCTGAATGGTCTCTATACAATTGTCTACACGGACATGATGTTCCTCTGGGAGTTTGTAAAGTGCCTCTTTGTTTGTGTACCTACGCTTTATTTTTGAGGCTGCATGCTGAAACCCTTCCCTCAAAGACGTGACGGCATAACATAATATTTTCGTGTCTTCAGGGGATCGCCGGCTTTGTGGTGTTCCGGAAAGAAATAGCAATTTTATTAACCTCAAAGGAGCTATACTATTCTGGGAGAACCTTCACAGGACACGGCAGCAGTACTTTGACTTGACCCCCCAATAGTCTGCGGCACCTTGTAGCTTCGTGCGATGACGTGCCTTACGCACTTTTTTTCTTGGTGTTCCTACCTGGATTATAAAAAAAGACGCACAGCTTCGAAACACACATTGAACTAATGGTATCCTCCAGGTCCCACTATAATTAAATAATGATACAGCTGAAAAGTTGCTGTTGCTGAAATGATTGTAAACTTCATTCGCATCCTTTTCCATTTCGATGCTCATTATTGCCGCCTTACTTTACTAAGAGTATCAATGTTTAATCGGTTTGCGTGATCACAGCTTCTCTATTTCGCTGTGTGTTCTAAGCACTGTAACTTACAAAAAATGTTAGTATATCATTATCATCCAACATATGCGTACTAACTATACCACGATAAAAGAAAAAACAATAGTGGTGTTAGGACTGCATGCCCGCCTTGCACTCCGGAGGTCCAGGGTTCGATTCGTACCCAGTACAGGTTTCATGCTCCCGCCAAAAAATCAACTAGCCGACAAAGCTCGAATGTCGTTTATTTGTGACACGCATGGGGTTGGACTGATCGTATCAGCTGCAATCCTTTGGGTGGCCGTTGCTGCGGCCGTGCTCCCAGCCTCGCATAATGACCCCCCCCCCCCCCCTTGATGCGATTCCGCAACGTCGTACAGGCAGGCCTCCATCAGCCCACCACGGATGAGCTTGGTGTCAAAGTCAAGTTGCGTCAGGACCGGGCTGCACGGATCGGCCAACGCGTTTTGTTTTCGTCTCCAGGTCTTTGCTGTACTAGGTGTACGCGCCCGCCTCCGAGATTGCCCACGATGCCACCGCGGACAGGCGTGCTGGTCAGCTTGAAATAACCTGGCGTGGCCTCGTCGAAGCTCGAGAGGGTCTTCTTCTTATGGTCCGTAGCAGGGACGGGGCTATCGCGGGGGCAGGGCTATCCAGGGCCAGCGACAAGCTCCTGTTCTTGAACGCCGGGTCGTTGGTGTACACGAGCCCGCCCTCGCCACTCAGATCCCCAACGATCTCGCCGCGTCCTGGCTTGCCCGTCGCCCTAAGCTCCACCGGGGTGAACCTGTCGTCCATGCCCCGGTGCGCCTGTTCTTCGTACCCCGGGGACAGGACCTGACCGATGGGTGCCTCTGGGAAGAAGTTGTCACCCGGTCCACTCTTCGAGCTCATCTCAGGGGGTGGAGGCCATGGAAAGTTCTTCTTCGATGCTACGAGACGGGACATCCCCCGAAACGACAAAGGTGCCCGCTTTGCTGAGGCTTTCTGGACGCGCCATCGGCGGCCCTTTTCCCACTCCGTCGGACCGGGTGGGCCCGCCGGTGGCGTCGAGATCCGAGGCCAGTGCAATCCCCGCTCCGCTTTCCAGGCTCACCGAGCTCGTCGATGCGTTGGGCATCGACCACATGTCTGACCCCGAGAATTCGCTCGAGAGCATCGGATGCGTAATTTCGGGAAATTCCAGCGACGAACGGGTAGCGCTGTCGCGGATGCCATCATCCTCCATTCTCGGGCTACGAAGACCAGTGTGTCGAATCGGACGAGGGCAAGGCACGCAGAAAATGGCGGAGACGAAACCGGAGCGTGATTGTTCTTGATGATGATGATGATGCCCTCGAAGTTTTTGTAACATACCCACAAGGGGGACTGGCAAGGTTAAATAAATTATCTAAATTCGTGGGGACCTCAAACACTAATTTATTTCCGGAAAGAAAGAGGCCATAAAATGCAAGTTCGTAATGATTAAAACCACGATTTCCCACTAATTATTACCCTTCACCAATTCAAGCGACCTGAAGCCGAAAGGAAAGCTTGAATGCAATTATTATATATATTTTTGCATACCCCCAATTTGTTGCCCCAGTAGATAATCTAATACCCGAGCAACACGTACACGAAAAATGACATTATGTGTATAAGAAATTAAGATACCGAACGACCTTATTTGGGCGGGCCGTGCCACACGCGAGGACGCACAGGCATTAAATGTGTTAGGCATGATAGTTATAATGAACAAAATAAAAATGCACTCATATTTTAGAAGCTTTTAACATGGAGAAGAACGTCTTACAAGGGGTAAGAATGTTTTTGTGATGGAAAACGTTGTTAAAAATTGTGTTTCCTAAAAAATGGTGCGAACCGTTTCTAAAAGTGGCTTCAGTGCCTGTCGTCGTCTGCCAGCGGTAGCCAATTCCTAAAAATTCAAAACGACGAGTGACACGATGTTTTGCCCTTTGCCACTGTTTTAGTGAACTTCATCTTCAGAACTTCGCCACCAACAGTGCATGCACAAAAATCATCTTATTTCGAGCTTCAGCTACGTTTCCGTGTCAAAACTCTGGTGCTGAGAGTTTCATTGGTTTCATTTGGTGGTCATCACGTTCGACAGTATAGGCAGTTTGAGGCGTTCGTGAAGGCGAATGTGTTGTGCAGAACGCGTTAAATTATGCGCGAAACATGCGACATTACTTGAATTTACACACGTGACTCTGCAAAGAGTGAAACCAGAGATTCTGCCAGCCGTTACCTGGAATTCACGGCGGCGGCGTCCAGAACGCAGCAGCGTCGACCACGGCCGGGCCGAGTGGCGGAGAGAGAGAGGGAGAATAAACTTTATTTAATGAGAGGAGTCAAGCGGGCGGTTTCCTCAGTTCAGGACCCCGTTGGAGCGTCCAGCCGCCTCAGCCCGGTGGATCAGCCGAAGCTGCTCTTCGAGGCTAGAGCTGGCCAGCACTTCCTCCCACTGCTCAATCGAGGGATTAGATATCGGGGAAAGTGAGGGGTTAAGCTGGCACTCCCACACCATGTGATACAGGGTGCAGGGCGCGTTGCAGAATTGGCACTGTGAGTAGTATATTGTTGGCCAGAATAAGTGGAGTTTGGTCGGGTGGGGGAACGTGTTGGTTTGGAGGAGACACCAGGAGCGCTCCTCTGCCTTGCTGAGGGAGGGGTGGCCAGCGCGTAGCATAAGCCTGGTGAGCCTGTAGAATTGGGTCGCCTCCTGGTATGAAGTTACAGGGATCGCTGTCTCTAGCCAACTTTCTCGCGGCGCTCGGCTGGTTAGACCTCGAGCAGTCTCATGAGCAAAAACATTACCGCAGAGGGAAGCGTGAGCTGGTGTCCAGACAATCGACACCCTTTTCTTCGGGGACGCCGCCGCTGTAGCCCGGCCGTGAGCCGGGAGAGAGAAAAAGGAGAGGAGGGTCTTTCGAAGGGTGAGACAGCGGAACCTAACCACCGCGCGACACAAGCGCAGGCACTGAAACAATTCGACGTGTTAGCGTAGTGATTCCCATTTATACCGATTTAAACTATAGTTACTTTAGTAAGTTTGAGAATTGTAAGAAAGCTGAGGGAACTTTTATAACCGCTATTTACCGGAACCAGTTGCTACTTTCGCCTTTTGTAATACCTCTTAAAACACAACCGAACTGGTATTAACCAATTTAGAAAACGGAGTGCCATTCATGGCAAGCAGTACGCAAAAGGTACCGTTTGTCTTGCGGCCAGATGTCTGTATGCGATGGTGATGATACCCTCAAAGTTTTTGGCACGTACCCACAAGGGGGGATTGGCCAGGGCTAACTCAATTGCTGAAATTCACGAGGATCTCAAAATACTAATTTTTACTGGAAAAATCGAGGCCGTAAATAAAACTTAGTGATAAAGAAAACCCGAATTACCGATTAATTATTACCATTAAGCAATTCAAGCACCTGTATGTGGTCTCTACATTTTGTTTTCCCGCCATGCAAACCAACCCTTAACGTATGTTTGCCGTACGACTACTTAATTCCGTCGGGTTCGGATTACCCAGAAGGTGCTGTCGAACAAGTTAATCAATCTGTACGAAGGAAGCGCGCAATAGACGCGAAGCTGCGCCAACACAGACGACAAAGCCGTCCCGCCGACGCGTCCGCCGATGCGAGGAGGCACTAGCGCGCGGGGAACGCTGGGCAACCATTCGCCGGCCATCTGCACTGTGCTCCATGAGTGAAAACCGCCCTCCCTCTCCGCAGCCGCGCTGGGAATTTCTTGTCCCGCACGCCACGAAGGAACCGTGGCTGGTAGAGGTGGAAAACTTTGCTTACCGGGAATGATGTAGCGAGGAAGCGAATAATTCGGAAAACATAAGCTCTGCACCTGTGTCTGTGTTTCACGCGTCGCACCCATCGAATTGCGGCTACCATGGCCGGGAATCAAACTCGCAGGCTAGAAAACAGCACCGCTGAGCAATCACTCCAGGTAAAACATTTCAATGCACGTATACAGTACTGGTAGATTGAAACGCGGCATCAAAATTTTCACCATATACCAACTTGTGCCCGAGACAACCACGTGATGTCGCCAAGAATCCGGTAAACAGAGGTGATGGTGGCTTTGACGTAAGCAAACCAGCTGTTATTACGCCGATGGGACGTGAACTGAAGGCTGGGGTAGCTAAAGTGTGTGCACTACTTAAGCCTATTTTTTTCTCATTTCAATCCATGAGTGCTGTGCACACTAGTTGCTCCGTCTGATAGCCCGTTATGAAGGGCACTCAACCAAATACGATGAACAATTTTTTGAGCGTCTAAGCCCGAGCCTATTCTTGCACAGACGGTACGTCTATAGGCTTAGAAATAAATGACCGGGCCCGGGCCTACAAATCAAATCATGCCGGTGCAGTGCTCGAGTTCGAACTGCTGAGAGAGTCATAGTTACGGCGTAATTCTGGACTTCACTACAGCGCACTTTTTTTTATCTCACGTCCCTATTTTCTTCGTTGTAAACTAAATTAGAATTATAAGCTCCAAACGGAGGAGAGTCAGCGCTTTAGCACAAGCCAGTGCCCCTAGAGGGTACTTTCCATAAACTTCAAAGGGAATCATCATCATCATCATCATCATCATCATCATCATGCAGAAAATAACGAAGCGACACGTATACGATCGCACCACTGGACGCGCCTCTCTTCATACTGTGGCACTGCGGCCCGGACTAGGGCTGTTGAGAAAATAATGTTTTCGGGCGCAGGCCTTTGGCGGCCGTCTCTGGGGTGAGCCGCGTTGTCGGCGTAACCGGTGTGAACGAAGGCAAGACCGACGAGTGAAAGAAAATTCCCCCGCGAGAGCAAATGCGTCGAGGTGGTGGCGGATTCGGCATCAACATATAGATGTCGGGTGAAGTGCGAGCGCCCGCGCCCGGTTGCTCCCTTCTACCTCTGTGGTAGTGGGGTGCATGTTCCTCGGAATAGGACGGACACGGAGGCAGTCGGGATGGGGGCTAATTCAGAACAGACCCGCTTACCAAGACGCTGTATATGCTCGGCCCCAGTGGGAGTAGTTGAGAGAGCCCCCTGATTGATATGACCCGCCTCGACCAATTCGCTTTGAACCCCCGATTTACACGACTGTGATGAAGGCCTGGATAAGCCTGATTCTCTCCATCTCCTTAAGATGGTGGCGTCCGGTAATTCGTCGGATGAGTCCAATTGTTTGATTAACATGCACATGACGAGACCGAGGAACCTCTGGGATCAAATATTCATTCAGGTAAATTTTGAGTCGGGAGAATTTTGGAGGTCGATTTCTGGTAAGAGGAGAAGCTCCGATTTTGCGGGAGAGCATAATGTGCTTCCTCATTCCGAGGCGTGCACCTTGCTGTAATGTTTCTTCAATGAGTGCATCGCTACCACCAGTGACCCACAGCTTAATATCGTCCGCGTATACGCCGCTATATAGTGACGACGAGCCAAATTGTAGAGGCGATTGGAAGGAATGCGTTTAGAATCAATTGAAGGTCCCCTATTTGAACGAACGCGTTACGAGATGTTGACAGACGCACGTAGTACATACGCTCTCCAGTCCGTGCAGGATGGCGGCTTGGGTAACCCGGTCGCTTATTCGCATTGGTGAGAGCGCCAGATAGCAGCAGTGTCGAGTCGGGGCTGCGGCCCGCAGGGGTGATAATCTCGCGGGAAAGTCCTCGGAGGACGTCCTGAAAGTCCCGGGGGCGGGGATGCTGTTTCTTTTTTAAAATAAGAGGAATAATGTGCATTACCAATGCATGATGTGAGGGAGAAATGGGCGGGAGATGACGCCAATGGTAACGCGGGATGAGCGACCTTAGCGTGTTTCCATTCGGAAGGGAGTGGCGTTCCCAAAAATAATTGAAGATTCCGTGATTGAAGGATTCAAGGTTGCGGAGCTTATAAAGTCACTCCATCCGGATTCGAACGATGAAAGAAAGCTACTTCTGCCTCCGTGAGCATCTAGATCATTATTTGGTGCTTGATATGATGGGAGAGTGCTATTGATTAGTTCACTGATTAGACCCGGGAACTTTTGTAATGGCTGTGCCGATGACCCTGTTCTGTTTTTGCGGAGCGGGGTAGAGAGGTGTCTTAAGAGGGACCACGTTCTCCTCATGCCAAGGTTGCCTTTCATGTTATTGCAAATTTCGTGCCGACTCTCAGCAAGTTGGACAGAATAGTTCTCTATTTCGTATTTAGCTGCCATTTTCAGCTTAATTTTCTGTTGGTTTATTTTTCCCCCACCTGCGCGTCAGGTGTTGCAGCGGATGGGATATGCAGTCGGGTGGTGGGGGAGGAAAGGGGGTAGTATGCTGTGCCCGCACGAGGCGCTCGAGGGCGCGATACTCGGGGAAACGTGAGGGGGGCGTGCGCGTGACGATGATGTGCGTTCGCTTCCTAAGACGCAGTTCGCGGTCGCTTCCTGAGACGCACTTGGCGCCGCCGGCGCAGATTCTCATCATCGCTGTCATCGAGAGAACCCACGAGTGAGTGCTGCCTCAGCGCACTGCTGCTGCGCCCAAATTTCGCATTAGGAAGTATCGTAATCGCCAGCCAATTTCTCTCTCTCTATGTATGTCTGTGCTGTACTTACTGCGATGGACTTTGCTGCGTCTATTCCTCCGCAGCAGCTGTGAAACGTGGTCACCTACAGACAGCAAACCCGCCTGAGAAGAAAGTACGAGGGGACACAGAAGTGCCACGCGGCCAGCGAAGAGGCAGGCGATCGGTGCAGCTGAAAGCATCCCCAGCCAACACGAACGCAACCGTTAGGACGCGAAGATTACTCGCCAGACGTATATCGCTCTGATGACGAAGGTTCGTCGCGACAGAAGAAGACATGACCACGAAAGACCTACCATTAGGATCGCACAGCTCGAAGTGAAATCTACTTGTTTTACATTTTGATTGTCTCTGCATTTTTCCGTGACTGATTTCATCCTGTTGCTAGAGCTTTTTGTCAATTATTTCGTAGATGCTTTCCGTAGTATTATATTTTCTTGTCACTTTTCTTCAAGGCCATGTTCATGGGGATTCATGCTCAAGGTATGCAATTCTGTGAAATTTTTGTTGGCTCACTTTTCCCCATGGCGGGGTGTCACAGAAAACGCTCTACAGGGATTTAATATCAATTTCCTTTCCTGCACCTCCTGAACGATCTCTCGATCTCTTTACAATGGTCTACCCAGACATTCATCCGGGAGCTTGTAAAATGCCTCTGTTTACCAAACTTTATTTTTCAAGCTGCATGCTGGAACCTCACCCGTTAGGACGTGACTGCATAATAGAAATGTTTTCTGGTCTTCCGTGCACCCCCGTTTTGTGGTGACCCGGAAACAACTAAACATTTTTATTGAATGCAAAGAAACTATGCGGTTCTTGGATAACTTTCAAACGAACCTCCAGAAGTACTTTGACTTGGCACCCCTAGCCTGCGTCACCTTGTAGCTTCATGCGATTATGTGCCTTACGACCTTTTTTAATTGGGGGCGCTACATATTTTACGAACAAAAAACACGCACATTGATTGATTGATTGATTGATTGATTGTAGGTTTTAACGCGCCGACGCAATACAGACGGTGAGGCGCGTGCAGTGTACGGCTACGGATTAATTTTGACCACCTGGGGACTTTTAACGTGCACCGAAATCTCGTACACATGGGCGCTTTTGCTTTTCGCCTCCATCAGGAAAGCAGCCACCCCGCCTGGGAACCGAAGCCACGACATCGTGCTCAGCAGCACAACGCCTTAGCCACCAAACCACTTTTATTTTTCTTTATTGCTTAGCCACCGAGCCACCGCGGCGTTTAAACTGACACGTTCGACAGACACGTTCAACCAATGGTATCCTGCAGGTCTCAGTTTAGTTAAATGATAACTCATCTGAAAAGTAGCTGTGCCCAAACTTATACACCTCATTCTTATCTTGTTCTGTTTCTTTGCTCATCATTGCCCCCTTATACTTTACATAGAGTATGAATCGTGAATTGGTTTGCGTGATTCCAGCTTTCCTATTTCACTTCGTGTGCTAAGCACTGTGCTTACTGTTGTGACTTCCTCTTTGTCATTCCTTGTAGCAGACGACGCAATCATCATCATTCATTACGCTTGTCACGAGCTGCCGCATGCTCATGTTGCTGTACCGGCTCGCGCCACTTCTTTTATCAGATTCCATTAAAGCCTCATCGCATTAAGACGTGTCGCTCCGCTTCCTGAGCATCGCGCTGCAGCTGGAGGACCCAGAGGTACAATACTTACAAAGAGGTTTTGGTATATCATTATCCCACAGTCGTGTAGTAACTATAACATGAAAGAAGAAAACTATAGTGGTTTTGGAAGATGCGTACGCGCCTCGCAATCCGGAGATCCTGGGTCCGATTCTTACCCATTCCTGGTTGCATACTCCCGAAATAAAATCAACTCGTCGGCAAAGCACGAATACCGTTTATTGTTTGTTACAGAGATGCGGTCGGACTTATCGCATCGGCTGCAAACCTTCGGGTGGCTGTTGCTGCGGCGCGCTCCCAGTCAGGGCCCTCCACGATACGACTCCGCACCGGCGTATAGGCAGGCCTCCCTCTCGCCACCAGGGGTGAGCTCGGGGTCAAAGTCAAGGTACATCAGGACCGGGCTGCACGGATCGGCCGACTCACTTGTTTTCGCCTCCAAGTCTTTGCTGTAGAGGTGTCCGCGCCCGCCTCCCAGATCGCCCACGATGCGACCGCGAACAGGCCCGTTGGTTAGCCTCAGCTCATCCTGCGTGGACTCGTCGAAGCTCGAAAGCGTCTTTTCTTTCTGCTCAGTAGCAGAAGCGGGGCTATCCAGGGCCAACGACAAGCTCCTGTTCTTGAACACCGGGTCGTTGGTGTACACGAACCCGCCCTCGCCACTCAGATCCCCAAAGATCTCGCCACGTTTCGGCGTGCCCGTCGCGCTCAGCTCATCCGGGGTGAACCTGTCGTCCATGTCCCGGTGCACCTTCTCTTCGTACCCGGGAGACAGTGCCTCATCGATGGGTGCTTCTGAAAAGGAGCTGTCACCAGGTCCACTCTTCGAGATTGCTTCGGGGGTGGAGACCGTGGAAAAATCTCGTTCTTCAGTGCTGCGGGACGGGGCATCCTCCGAAACGACAAAGCTCCCCGCTTTGCTGAAGCTTTCTGAACGCCGCATCGGCGACTCCTTTTCCACTCCGCCGGACCGGGTGGGCCCGCCGGTTGCACCGAGATCTGGGACGAGTGCATTCCCCGCTCTGCTTTACAGGCTTACCGACGTCGTCAATGCGTTGGGCATTGACCAAATGTCTGCCCTCAAGAACTAGCTCGAGAGCCCCGATGCGTAGAGTTCTTGGATGGTTCCAGTGACGAACGGGTGGCGCTGTCGAGGATCTCATCTCCCGCCATTATCGGGCTATCAAGAGTAGTGCGTGGAATCGGACGAGGGCAAGACACGGAAAAAATGGCGGACTCAAAACCGGCACGTGCTTCTTCTTCTTCTTGATATTGATGATGATCCCCTCAAGTTTATGGTACGTACCAACGCGGGAAGAATTGGCCAGGACTAAATCACTCATTGAAATTCGTGAGAACCTCAAAATACTAATTTATTTCCGGAAAGAAAGAGACTGTGAAATGAAAGTTCGTAATGATTAAAACCCCCATTTCCTATTAATTAGTACCGTTCAGTAATTCAAGCGACCTGAAGCAGAAGAAAAGCTTGAATGCAATTATTATAGTCATTTTTGCAAACCTCCTATTTGTTGCCCCAACAGGTACTTTAAGGGGATAAAATAGAGCCCACCCCCAATTGCTCAATAGATTCCTATAAAAGAAGTTGTCTAGCTGCCTCGTCTTCCTCCTCTTCTTCTTCTTCTTCATTCAATAATAACGGAACGTACCAACTGCGGTTGATTGGTTATGGCTTGAGGTTTGTCTAATTAGTTGAAATGTTCTTTATAATTGGTAAATGATGACGTTCACGCAGCCGTCTTTCTGTATTCAAGTCAAAGGTGGCACGAGAAAACCCATTGTGGTGGCCGCAAAATGATACGGCTCGTACCTTGGCGGTACGATTGGCCAAAAAAGGTGCAACTGGGAGGGTGGCCAGGTGGCCAAATAAAGACACCAACAGGAAAGGTGAAGTCCAGATGTTATAAATAAATTACCCCGCTTCTCAGGAACGCAATGAGGACCGGGATCATCTAACACACTGCTTGCTCATCATGTGGAACTGGAGCTTCACCCACTTCCTCGTCAATACCGTGAACGCGGGAAGAGGCGGCAGTACGCCATCCTGCTTCTCAGCAACGAGAAGAAGAACGACTACACCGAGCTCCTTCGTGAGGTTGCTTCGTCAATCTCCTCGCCTGCAACGTGGGAGCGTTATCAGCGGGATCCATCTTCTCCGAAACGACTGGGGCCCCAATTCATCTCCATCCCTCCCATTAAGACGGGACTGCATAATAGAAATATTTTCGTGTCTTCCGTGAATTGCCGGCTTAGTGGTGTTCCGGAAACAACCTTTTTATTGACTGCAAAGAAGCTATACTGTTCTGGCATAACGGCCAAAGGACACCCCAAAAAGTACTTTGACTTGACACACCATAGCCTGCGACACCTTGTAGCTTCTTGCGATGATGTGCCTTACGACATTTTTTTTAATTGAGGGCCCTAAATATTTTATGAAAAAGAAACGGGCACGTTGATTGATTGATTGATTGATTGATTGATTGATTGATTGATTGATTGATTGATTGATTGATTGATTGATTGATTGATTGATTGATTGATTGATTGATTGATTGATTGATTGATTGTTGGGTTTAACGCGCCGACGCAACGCTGGCGATTAGGGGCGCCGCAGTGTAGGGCTCCGGAATAATTTTGACCACCTGGGGATCTTCAACGTGCGCTGAAATCTCGTATACATGGGCGCATTTGCTTTTCGCCTCCATCAGAAAAGCGGCCGCCGCGGCTGGGAACCGAAGCCACGACCTCGTGATCAGTAGCACAACGCCTTAGCCACTGAGCCACCATGGCGTTTAAACCCAGACTTTCGACAGGCACGTTGAACCAATGGTATCATGCAGGTCTCACTTTAGTTAAATGATCATTCACCTTAAAAGTTGCTGTGGCCAAAATTATTCCACGGCTGATTCATATCCGATTCGGTTTCGCTGCTCATCATTGCCCCTTAGACTTTACTAAGAGTATCAATGTTTAATTCGCCAGCGTGATTCCACCTTTCCAATTTCCCTTTGTGTTCTAAGCACTGTGACTTACAAAGAGGTTTTAGTATATAATTATCATCTCACATTCGTGTACTAACTATACAATGAGATGTAAAAAACTATACGTGCCCGCCTCGCATTCCGGAGGTCCTGGGTTCGATTTTTACACAGTCCTGGTTGTATTCTCCCGACAAAAAATCAACTCGCGAACAAAGCACGAACGTCCTTTATTTGTTACCCGGATGGGGTCCGACTGATCGCATCGGCTGCAGTCCTTCGCGTGGCCGTTGGTGTGGCTGCGCTCCCAGCCAGGAGCCCCATAATGCGACCTAGCACCGGCGTACAGGCAGGTCTCCATCTGCCCAACAGGGATGAGCTCAATGTCAAAGTCAAGTTGCGTCAGGACCGGGCTGCACAGATCGGCCAACCCGCTTGTTTTCTCCTCCAGGTCTTTGCTGTACAGGTGTCCGCGCCCGCTTCCCACGTCGCCCACGATGCGACCGCGGACAGGCGTGCTGGTCAGCCTCAGGTCATCAGGCGTGGCTTCGTGGAAACTCGAGAGCGTCATTTCTTTCGGGTCGGTAGCAGGGGCAGGGCTATCCAGGGACAGCGACAAGCTCCTGTTCTTGAACGCCGGGTCGTTGGTGTACGCGAGCCCGCCCTCGCCACTCAGATCCCCAACGATCTTGCCGCGTCCCGGCGTGCCCGTCGCCCTCAGCTCCACCGGGGTGAACCTGTCGTCCATTCCCCGATGCACCTTTTCTTCGTACCAGGATACAGGACCTGACCAATGGGCGCCTCCGAGAAGAAGGTGCCACCCGGTCCACCCTTCGAGCTTATCTCAGGGGTGGAGACCAGGGAAAGTTCTCCTCCTTCAGTGCTGCGGGACGACAGGGCATCATCCGAGACGACAAAGCTGCCCGCTTTGCTGAAGCTTTCTGGATGCGCCATCGGCAGCCCTTTTCCCACTGCGCTGGACCGGGTGGGCCCGCTGGTTGCACCGAGATCAGAGACACTCCCCGCTCCGCTTTCCAGGCTCACCGAGCTCATCGATGCGTTGGGCATCGGCCAAATATCCGCCCCTGAGAGCTCAGTCGAAAGCACCCGATGCGTAGAGTTCTTGGATGGTTCCAGCGACGACCGGGTAGCGCTGTCGCGGATGCCATCGTTCTCCATTGTGGGGCTACGAAGACCAGTGTGTCGAATCGGACGAGGGCAAGGCACGCAGAACATGGTGGTGGTGGTCGTGCCAAAAGAGATAGCTCATACCCATTCAGGGGGATTGGCCAGGAAAGGGGCGCCCACAGAGAGAAATTACAAAGTAATTAAAGAAAGACATTTAAGGAATTAAATAAAATATTAGGAAAATATATACAGAAAAAAAACTGCTCAAACATGAGACTTAGTCTGAGGAAGTGTTGAAACCAACATGGCGGAGACAAAACCGGCACGTGCTTCTTCTTCTACTTGATGACGATGGTGATGATTGCCTCAAACTTTTTGAAACGTACCCACCCGGTGGTTGGCCATGGCTAATCGCTTATTTAAATAAGCGAGGACCTCAAAATAATAAGTGTTTCCGGAAAGAAAGACACCGTGAAATAAGTTTGTTACGATTAAAACCGCAATTCCCCACTAATTAGTACCCTTCAGCAATTCAAGCAACCTGAAGCGGAAAGGAGTGCTTGAATGCAATTATATTGCCGCGAACCATGTATGGGTTTGTTTATTTATTGTTCGTTTTTACTGCCGGACCACGCCCGCTGTGTTATCTGCGTTCCAAACGAAGTGCGTCTTACATTCTTTACTTTTAGGCCGCACGGGCTATCACATTCAGATAAGCAGACTGTTTCGCCCTAACGTCACTAGCCCAGAATAATCTTCTGTGATCTACAATGTTCTGGATGTGAATCGACGGTTCCAGAAACACTTGCGCCGAAAGATAAAAGCCTGCAGAGCAGACGCCGCGGCATTCGATTCGACGACACTCGCCTGTGCAAGTCACTTTGTTTACCGCTGCTCGCCGCCTCTGTATTCTTTTGAGTTGTTAGGGGAGCACAAGTTCGCTCCAATAAACTTGTTTCTCCTTCAAGACAACTGCGTCGTCATTGGCTTCGTGAAAATATATATATCCCTTTTTTCATACACCGAATTTGTTACCCCAACTCCCAAACACTGAATAGGGTCCTTCAAAAACAGTTTTCTAGCTGCCTCCATTTCTTCATTCTTCTTCCTCTTTTTTCTTCTTCTTCTCCATTTAGTAATAATGGAACTGAGTGTGACTGGCCATGGCTTCAGGTCTGTCTACTTAATTAGACTGGCCTTAAGAATTGAAAATTAATAGCGTCCACACAACCGCCATTTCCGTATTCAAGTCAATGAGGCAGGAGAAAACCCAATGTGCTGGCCCCAAAATGATAGGGCTCATACGTTTTCGGTACGATTGGCCAAAAAAGGTGGAGCAGGGAGGGGGAAGGACATGAACAGGAAGTGTGAAGTGCAGATGTTAAAACTAAAACCCCGCTTCTTAAGAACGCATTGAGGAGCGGGATCATATAATACACTGCTTTCTTATCATCTGCAACTGGCGCTTCATCCAGTTCATTGCCAACACCGTGAACGCGGGAGAGAGAGAAAACTTTATTTATGGCGAGGCTCAGTCCTAGCGAGTGTCCCTCAGGTGAGGGAGGCGTGCCAGGTAATCCTGAGCCTTAGTGGCGGTCAGTAGCTCGGGCAAGGAGCTCCCGGTCACCTCCAGCCACGTAGTGGGAGGGTTGGGTAAACGGAGCGGGGGTAGAATAACAGGCGGCAGTACGCCTTCCTGCTTCTCAGCAACGAGTAGCAGAACGACGATATTCAGCTCCTTTGTGAAGTTGCGTTATAAGAGGGATCCATCTTCTCCCAAACGACTGTGGCTCCACCTCATCTGCAGCTCTCGCTTAACCTGAAGAGCGAACGGGGAGCCATGCATTCCCGGTCGCAATGAGGAGCGTTAACCACATCCGGCCACTTGAACGGGACGAAGACGCACGTGACAACGCCAGAGGACGAGCCTCGGTTGCGTACTCGCCCGCAGGCCCTTCGGCGGCCCTACGGCGACGCTCATGGAGCTGCTCATCACGCGCAGCTACAAAGCACAGCGATTGAATGTGCCTTGTGTCCTCGTGCCCCCACTGGCTTTCTTGTAAGCCTGTATGTTCTTTTTCACCCCCGCTCCGAGGAGAGTGAAGACATCCTTTGCAGGGGCCCATGGAGTTGCGTACAATAATAATTGTATGAAACTCTATGCAGGCGCCAACTCGCCCCGACCGGTTTTTGGGGCCGTCGGCCGTCATTCGCCCTGCTGTTCGCACTCACTGTACAGCGGCCACACGTGTTGATTTTGAGTAGCTGTATGGCGGCGTGGGCGTCTCAAAAGGCTATGTTGTCGCGTGCTGCTGTGCACAAACCACAGCAGACGTGGGTGGAAAATGTTTCGTTTCCCAACAGAACCGAAAAGATTACGGTGTCGTATAAGTGAGGAATGGTAAGGGACAACCTGCAAAGGCATCGTACGCATTGTCTCCACCTCTCTATCTACATTTGAAAAAAAAGCTTCATTGGTTTTTTGTTCAAATGAGATTCCAATTCTTGTTGTTTTTGTTGCTTTTTTTAACACATGTTGTTTCCCGTCCTGCTTGTGGTAACACGCACTTGAACACACTGGTATTTCTTTTAGTGCATTGAGCGTTCTACATGTTCGTTTTGTCTTATGTATCATGTGGACCCTGCATTAGAGCACTGCACGGGCTGGGGATGACCCGAAAGTTCGGGCCGGGCCGCTCGAAGCATTTACCGGCTGGCCCAGGCCAGGCTCGAGCTCGAGAGACCGTGGGCACGGGCTGGGCTCGGGTTTTTGTTAATGGTCCTGGCCGCTAATATTTCCGGCGTGAAGCGTGAGGAAGTGCATCAAAAGGAATGTTCTGAGTTTATTTCCACGAGCATCTTGGTGTGAGTTTTATTCATTGTTTTAAAAACGGTTTTGTTAGGTGTGGTAGCCGCTGTACTCTTATTTTAGAGGCATTTCATGTAGTGCATCAAGATTTTGGAAGATAACATACCAAAAATACGACTACAGGGAATGCCGTCGTAATCCAGCTAGAAAGAATATTCTTTTCACTTGGGTGGGCACCTTTGAAAATCTTCTTTTGTTACCAAACGAGAGCGTTCATCATGGCGTTACAGCATTCGAAAGAGTAGGTTGGAGCTGCCAGTTTTCGTTGTATTGTGTACGGTTCGTTTGATAACTTTGGTTACTTTCCGTGAGCTGCAGTGCCGCAATATTTGTGGTGACCTCACGGCTGCAGCATGATCATCCCTGTTCAATTTAGCTCGGGCGAGATATATTATCGGCAAGGGTGACACATTGTATACAAAGCAGATGGGCACGAAAATGACGAGCCCCCAAATGGAAAGAGGCGAGTTCCACACGGTGGCAAATCATATTTTTAGGAAGTGGGCAGCGCAAACATGTCGAGAAAGTTATAATGACGTTCATGTAAGCTCATGTTCATTGACTAACTTTTTATTAATGAAGTTGATATCGTTATACTCAGTTTAGATAGCACGAACGCCCTGGACGCCCAGCTGAAGTCAGCAGTGCGGACATCGTAAAAAATATTGGTAGAATATGTATGCAGGCCTGTCAAATATTACTGAAACGGATGGCGGGTACCATACCGAATACTGAATTGCCATACTGGGTACCACATGTACCTCAATTCAATGAGTAAACAAAATCATGTTACAAGACTTGCAAACGACACATACACATGTGCACTCACGCACATGTATTGCCAGAGCCATCACCATGATACTCTTTTCACGTGCAGTTAAAAGTGACGCGCATAATTCCACGTGATTGCAACTATCTCCCCTAAATTCCCAGAAATTTCAAGCAGTTACAGTATTTGCAAGCTTTGCCTTCTACCGTTCCCAACCAGTTAATCACGTCGTCTGCGAATGGGAACGCACCCTAAGTAACGGAATTTAGATATTATTTGAACTTGCACAAATGATAATGAGGCATACATCCATAGGTAGTTGAGTCGCACGAAAATCAGAAAAGCGCGCGCTGTACTCACGTGAAGAGATTCTTGTAGTTGTATCCGCCGTCAATCTCGCACGGCGTGGCCCCCGCCGTCAAACGAATGATCACAGCGAGAAACGTCAGGACGACGCCACAAATACCAGCCGCTTTTCGTCGCGTCATAGCCCTTTTTCTGGCTGCTGGGAAACAGATCTACAATTCGCACTTCCAGAGATGAGTCGGGAGGCAACGTCTGGTCGTTTGAGCGGAAAAAGAGGCCGCATGGGAACCGATCGGCGCAGGCGAGGTACACACGAGCTCCGTTTGTACAATGTTATCGGTGCGCTTCTGTCTCGATAAGACATTTTATCGAGGAGTGCCTCAGCGGTTGCTACGGAACTAGACGCAACCCCAAGCTGGGAGTGGGGGGGGGGGGGGGGGGGGTCGTAAACAAGAGCACCGACCGGAACTCGATCCTCGCCCGCTGTTAGGCACCTTCAATAGCGCGGGTGAAGAAATAAACAATTGGTGAAAATTTTGATGTCGTTGAACGCGGTTTAACCGAGTTTGTAGGGCTGAAGCTCCATTTTCGCGCCTAGAGCGTGCAGTCGAAAGGCATTAAGAGAAGGATCTTTATTGAAAAGCAGGGAGCTTTGCCTGGGTTTAATTCGTCACGGGACGTGTTGGACAATAAACACTTTTAGCATAGCGGCTAGCGTGCGCTAACGTTACGGCGGGCGGGTTATCGCTACAAGGCTGCGCATGCGCGCGCGGGGACGGCGAGGTTCAACCGTCAGTTTCTCTCAGTCGAGTTTGGACCTTCGTGCCGAGTGTGCGATAGGCTGTGGTTTGACGCTAATATAATGGTGATGAAATCATTCGCAACCACGAGAAATACACGGAGGGCCTTCGAGTGCTCCGTACGTGTGATCTTCCCGGACGCGCCGGAAGAGCACGAGGAGATGCGAGTGTGTAACGTGCCGCGATTCGCTAGTTGAAAAAACGTCTCGTTCAGCGTGAACAACAGTCGTGAAGGCTGCGCACAGCTTCCCTACCTCGTACGCGTTAGTGTGAACTTCCTTCATTTGTTACATTTATTGATGATGAGAGCATGATTCCTATGGCTTCCCCTTTGAAGCGGGGTGTTACATGTCATCTTACCAAAGTGGCTAATATAACCATGTTTACGCACTCTTGGTTTAATACTAGCGCTGCTTAGGGCAGGCACTAAAGCTTATTAGGCCGAAATACTTTCTTTTCCCGTTACAGTTGGTAACTGTCCTAGGAAATAATTCCCTCTCTGCTTTCGTCCCCCAGCTAATCTTTTTTCGTCCCCTCGACACGCTTTGAAGTTAACTTCCTCTCTGATACCCTTAAAATCCTAGGGCTTCTGAAGGCCCATATTCCCCCTATGTAGATTTGGAGGGATTACCTCACATTCTAACACTATGTTCCGCATAGTTTCTGTTTCGCTTTCTGCAGGCACACTATCCCATCATTTTGTGAATACTTCCCCACAAAACTCTTAGTTTCGAGGCAACCTGCTCTAGCTTCCAAAAAGCAAAAGCACTACCCTGGGAGTTATCGTAAAAATTTTCCTTTCTGATGTTATCTCTCAGCCCTGTACAGCTCTAACGACGTTTTAGCTTCCACTTTTTTCCTCCATTTATTCGTTTCAATCTGCATTGCCTATTTTTTGGTTACCGTGGCTGTTTTGGATCCACCACGTTCTTTCCGTATTTCATCGTTAGCCCTCTAGTCTTTCTTAACCACTGCGTGTCCACGCTTTTTCAAGTATAGGTACCTAAAAACCTAAGCTGCCCACCTTCGTTGAACCATTGCCCTCAACCTCATTCAAAACATATTTTACTAAGAGCTTCTCGAACTCCAAACGAACGCCCAGCCCATATCTCCCTGAACTGCTTCGTTAGTTGTTTTTCCATGCGCGCCTAAGGGCCAAACGTCCTACCGTTCTCTGGTTACTTCAAGGCTGATAAACGATTGATTTTAGCAGAGTACAGCATTCGCAAACTGAGACCCGGAACCAATGACTCATTTCCACATTCCTCTTACTACTTCGTGTTATACCCCATAGAGCTCTATGCTTCATTATAGCTGCGTTCCGCTTTCTTAACCTTAAAGGGACCCAGAAAAAGCCTTCTGGTAAACGATACAAAAGGCCTGTATTGTCCCTTAGCACCAACATAGCGATGCAATGCCGTTGGAATTATTGATCTACATTCAGTATTAGCTTCGCCAGAAGCAATTAAATGCACCTAGTCCCACTTGCCGATCGACTCCTCCTCCCTCTCTGCCTCCTTAAAAGCAGCTAGCTAAAGTTCCTACGCCTAGGCTCGCGTCAAAATCACTGCCCCGGAACCCGCCTTTTTGCCGCTTTGCCTGGGATCGCGCAGGAAGGAGGAATCAGCCGGAAGCCAATGGCAGTGACGCCGCCGGCGGCCGACCTTGCCGGCGATTGGGCGAATCAGGGGGCGCTTCGCCGTTGCGTCAGCAGCGATCGCCGTGCGTCACCCGCGGTCGCAGTTTGCGACAGCTTCCCTACCTCGTACGCGTTAGTGTGAGCTTCCTTCATTTGTTACATTTATTCATCGCCGCGTATTTCCCTTTCTCTCCCACATCCTCTTCCACCTCACACTTTCCTCTCATCCATTCCCACCCAACCACGAGCTCCAACCTCCTCCACGACTCACCACCTCCCGCAATGCTTTGTTCGTCCTCCTGCCTTCCTTTCTCTCAGCCCCACTTCTTCCCATACCCTCCTCCCGTCCTCCGTCACCAATTTTCTTTCCTTTCTTCCATCCCCACCTCCACATACCACCCTCCAATCGCAATCACTCGGCCCTGTTCACATTACTCGTTTGCCGAGTCCTCCCCTTACCTACACTCTTTCCCCATCTCCCCTCCCTTCCCCCTACACATATTTTATCCTTCTCGCCTTGCTTCAGGCTTCTATCTCGGTATCCCCTTTCTCTCCCCTTCCCTTGTGCTACACTCCTCTCTTCCACCTTTAGTCCCATCATGCTCCATCTCCCGCCCGCCTCACCCAATCGCACTCCTCCCTTCCCCATCGCCATTCCCTTCCGAGTTCCCCCCTCACCGCTACTATTTTTTCCATCATGTGCCCCCTCTCCCTCTGTTATCCTCGCTCCCTATATCTATAGTTCATACCACGAGCTTCGTGCGGCACTGTGGAGGCTGCATTGTTATCAGTAGTCCGCCATCTCAGGGCGGCTAGCTCACCGTGAAGGAAGCGACAAAAGGCGCCGGGGCTTTGCGGTTCCACCTGCCCAGAGGGGAGAAGGAAATATCCTTTCAGGGCCCCCTTCATGGTGCGTTAGGCGCCCCTGTTGAGAACAATGTAGCCTCCACAGTGCTGCACGTAGCTTGTGGTATGAACTATATATTCCAGGCCATATTCCTGGAGGTGGGTAATGGGGGCACATCAGCGAAAGGGGGGGGGGGAGGGGGGGGAGGCGGGGGGGCGTACAAAATACAGAAGATTCCGATTTGGGGGAAAAAAAATTAATGCGACGACTGCTCTTATTTGGAACGTTACATTTTGCTCTAAGCCCTCACTCAGGCCGAGGGAGCAATACCGCTCGCGGTTCAATTACGTGCCTTCATTTCAAAGGTCCCGCTTCGGTGTATTTTGACCACGATTGCATTTTTTAAGCAGGGCTTTATCGCGCAAGACTGGGGTGTAAAAGCTGTTCGCACGTGCACCGAAAGTTCAGCCGCACAAGTAACATTGCACGCAATGTTGACCGCGTGGTTGATGTCCGCGTCGAGCTCACAATGGAACGTCGAGTTCGCGGTCCACTAGCGCCGTGGTTCCAGAAAAACACAGGGCCAGTTCCGCGACGCGAGAAATCTCATCGCAGCGTACATCCCTGTTGGGATCTCTGTAAAAACGTGCACCCATATCTCAAAAAATACCTGAAGAGTCCCACTCTGCTAGTTTCTTTAAAGTTTTGCTTGACAATGGCTGAATGGTGAAATAATTACGCCTCTTCAAAGCAGCCTTTGGCAAGAAATTCAAAGCGTTCTTCGGTAAGAATAGATCTAAATGTTACTCTCATGGCAAATATTTTACTACGCATGCTTGTAAAATTATACTTGTAGCGAGTCGGCACACTCTTGGTTGAGATCAACTTGCTTGGCGGCAATTTTGAAACTATGCAGACCTGCGAAAACGGTACATGATTGTTTATCGGGGCAAAAACGAGGAAAGACAGAAGCGGGCCTCAAAAACGGGACTGTCCCGGCCAAAACGGGATGTCTGGTCACCATACCTATTGCACTTCCTCTTTAGACATCTCCGGTAGGTCGCGTGACCGGCATGTTGGGGAGGGCAGCTGGCCGTGTTTGGCAGGGAAGAGGGAGTGCAAAGTGTAAACGGAGAGAAAGGAGAAAGTGCACGGAAGAGCGGACTGTTGAGTCACGGCCAGCTGCCAGATGAGTTCAAAATATGCTCAGTCCACTTATTTTCCACTTTCTATTCAAATCACTCACTCACGGCCGGGCTAGAGTGGAGGCGCGCGCTGTCGCCGCTCTAGCCCGGCCGTAGAGGATAGAGAGTGGGAATAGATCTAGGGGGAGGAAAAGACTAGAGGGAGGGGAACAGGGACAGGAGGAGTAGGAAGAGATTGGTGGGGTAAACGGGGGTGGTGTAAATATGAGTGGTAGGCGAAGGGAAGGTGCAGAGGACCAGAGGTGCGCTGCCAGACACGAAAATTTACGTGCGACGAACAGGATGTGTGAGGCAACGCACCTCTGCAGTTTAAGACGTTAGAGCCAGGGGTTTATGCAGAATTTCGATTTTTTTTAGATGCAGAATCTGATTCACTCGCCTTGTCTTCCGGCGTCGTCGTCGTCGTCCTCGGCGTTGTCCGCCCCTCCCCCATTCTCCTCGCCGCGCCAGCTGCGCTCTCCACGCTCATCCCTCTAATCTCCGATAGCGAACACCTCTCTCGCGAGGGGCATTGGATTGATTGGCTTGGGTTGACTAAGTTGGCTTGTGTTGAGTCATAGCCGCGGCCTTTTCGTCATAGCCGCGGCAGACGCGCTGGGGCCGGCGCATGTGCAGTACTCTCTCTTCCGCGGTTTCCTATCCTTCGGGCGCGCGCGCATATAACCGGTGTGCCGTTCTCCGGCGAATCAACATCCACGCTTGGCTCAAACACCTAGAGTCCACGCCGCTTTACAAGTACGCCAACGTCGACATCGAGGTTGGGACCGGCTTACGCAACCCCCTCAACGTTATTGAGCGCTATAAAACGCGGTCCCTCGCCGCTCGCCTATGCGTCGCTCTACACGGGGTTCCCGCGAGGGAGGTGGAGTTTTTTTTTTTTTTTGGGGGGGGGGGGGTGGGTCCGGAAAGGGGGGGGGGGTGTTGTATAAATCCCTAGGCAGGGTGCTTGTGGTTGTGGAATCTTTTTTTTTTTTGGGGGGGGGGGGGGGGGCGTGGGGGGGGGGGGGGCGTCGGTCCTTTGGGGGGGGTGGGGTGGTTGGGGGGGGGGGGGGTAGGAGGGTGTGTAAAAAAATCCCTGGTTAGAGCGAAATGGGCTGAGGCAACACCCTCTAGTCTAGAAAGGCATGAGCTGAGGGAAAGGGGAGCTAGATTGTGATAATGAGAGGGAGATGACAATTAAGGCGTACGGAAGTGGAAGTGCCCGATTGCGTTTTCGCGGTTGCCAGCGAGAGACGAGGCGGAACATGTGCCAAAGCTCTCGCCCGACGTGAACCCAAACTGGGGTACCCGTTTATTACTGGCTCGTGGATCGCACCGCACTAGCTGCGCGCGCCCAGCACTCATGGTGGCTCAGCCCCAGCACCATCACATTTGGGGATTGCCCGAGCGCCGCCACAGGGTAAAGGAAATATGTGGGGTGAACTGATAGCGGAATCGGAGGAGCCGGTGGAGTGGGAGAGAAGATAACAAGGCGTGGCAAAGTGGGCGGACTTGAGATGGGAAGACAGGGGAGCTAGAAGAGGGTGAGTTGGACTGCGAAATGTCGAAACGAATAGTGGGAGAGGACAAGGGTGAGGGAATGCATAGACAGGTGATTGGATATGGCACGGGAAGGGGGGGAAAGTGGAGAAGTAAGGAGGGGGGGGGGGTTACAGTGAGAAGGTGAGGAGGAAAAAGCTTTTGCTTGAGCCGGTTGCAACTTTGTGGGCCCGCATCTTCTCCGGATGTCTGTGGCGGCGCCATGCATGGTGCAAGTGAAACTGCAGCACGCGCAGGGCTGGAATTCACGGTGGTAGCACTCATAAAGGCCCTGCTAATCCAGCTCCTCCGGTCCCGCCCATGAATTGGCCTTTTTTCACTGTGTGCTGCGATCCTGCTCTCCCAGGACCACACGTAGGCATTAGATGCTTCATCCACTCTTGCTAGTAGAGTCAACCAGTTCACTCTAGCGCTAGCACGGAATGGACCTTTTTCCAGTACCGGTCCTCCTAGCGGCCGCCCCGGCGAACTAAAAATGGCAGTAAGGCACGCCCCCAAAAATGCGGGCTTTCGGAGAATTCGTACACAAAATATCCTGGTCCTGCAGTCCCTCCCGTGCCCCCCCCCCCCCCCCCCTTACCCCCATTTCACATGAATTTACGGCAGCAGGGACCCCTTTTCATCGCATCTTCTTCCTTGTCCCTCCCTCGCTGCCGTTCCCCTATCTGCAGTGGCTTCGTGTTGGTATACGAATGGGCGTGTGTGCGGGACCCCTTTTTCATTACTTTTGTTCCTTTTCGTTACTCCCTCACTGGCAGCCATGCATGTGCTCGCAGTGTGGTCAGCCTCTGCACTTTTGCTGAGCAATCTTTGCCCCTTTCCTTGGAAAGCCTTTGTGTGTATGCGTGCACGTACGAACCCACCACGAGCTGAGAAAGAGAAAAAATACAAAAGCGCAGAGCTAGAAGAGAGAGAGAGAGACAACTTTTAATAGAAAAGGATGGCCACTGGTAACGATGGGGGAAAGGAATGGGGAGGGAGCTAGGGTAAGAGGATATAAACAAATTAATGCTGGTCGTTCTCAGTAGACTCAATAACTGGGCCAGTCAGAGCTAGAAAGCATAGCCGCTCGCCTGCCAAGAATGGCGGACCGGCAGCTCGTGCATGCGCAGATCGCTACTGGGAAAAGGTCCATAATTGCCATAGCGAGTCAGCGTTCTGAGAAATGCACTCCCGCCCTCCACTTCCAGAAGAAACGATACATGTTCCCCTCTTCATTCCTATGGATGACGCCGCAGAAAGTCGTAAAATATTGCATCCTTGTCTTCCAGACCATGCTCCAACACCCTCACCCCCTACGAGCAGTGGGTGTGACTAGCGTCACTGAATAAAGGCTTTTATTTATAAACGCTTTCACACCTAGCGTCACTAAATAAAGCGTAGCTTATTTAGTGACGCTAGGTGTGACGAGGCTCGACATTCGAATCCAGCAAGAACCGGTGAGAGGGGCCTAGATCGCCATGCAAGGGCAAGGTATGCCAGACTAGAAATGGCCCACCTGCCAGGTGTCCTGAAATCTGCATCCGACCTCAACAGGCGTACGAGTCCTCAACTCAGCTTTCCAATGCGTCTAAACCACACTTTCTGCACAATTTCTGTCTTTGATATTCAAGTAAAACTGGTTGTTTCAGTAATTTCGGAGCTATTTGCTTATGGCATAATTTGATATTAACAGCGTAGCTGTTTAGAAAATCGTTAATTTTTCGTGTCTGCAGTTAAATACCAAAAAATTTGCCTAGTGCGCACGTGAGCGAACCGCCCGGCAGTTAACAAAGGCAACAAAATGCCTAGCGCTCGTGTGTGCGTGCCTCGCAACGACTGCCCAGCTTCCCCTGTGCGCGTTTGTCAAACCAAGCATGGGGAGGTTGGCTAAAATTGCAGCGACGCGCCAGCAGTTAAAAAAAAAAAATGCAGAGCACTCGTGTGTACGTACCTCGGGGCCAAGTCTTGCATGTTAGGGTGAGCTTACTTCATTTTTTTTCAAGTAACCCTTCCAACACACCATTTCGCCTATGTTCACATAAATGTAGCCTAGCTTAGTTGCAACTGGTAAGATAAGGAAACTGGTTTGGAGCTTTAAAATGTCTTTGACAACGTCGGTCGGTTGATGAGCTTTGCATTGGTTTTGCTCTGCTAAAAAGCAACGATGCAGTGACTGTGTACATACATACCAAAGGAGAACAGTGTACTGTTTAACAAAGCCGCAGAAATCAAATACATAAACATTGCTCGGCAGACTCCTTGCTTACATTGGATACATTAGGGAGATGAATTAGAAGAAGAATGAACACTGACGAGGGATTTAAACATTTTTATTTAAACTCTTTCAGGCAAATGTGTTATTTACAACACTATTGGGCCATTGCAAAGTAATTTCGGTCATGACCATCACCAGAGCACAGAGGGTTGCGACCGCATATATATACTTTCAAGCCGAGAATGCCGGCATTCAAATAACGCACTACTATATGAAAAACAGGCGGTCATGGTACATGGTACAAGCGGCAACACCACACATGGAATGTACTTCACACGCGGTTCACCAAAAAATAACATTTATTTGTTCGGATGTACAGGCACGTTGAAAAAAGTGCTCCACCAGCTGCAATCCAATGGACAGGCTACGCCGCCCAACATAATTGAAAATTCAACAAGAGCACACATTTACTTGAAAGACTACGCACTGAACTGTACCGACACTCGCTTGGTCAAAAACCGTACAAAGAGGACATTTCCTCGTTCATTTATTAACAGACTAAGCCTTCGGTTCCTTCGCTTCCCAAATTATTGCAAAGATCTTTCCCTGGGCAGCTATAATCCCCAAGACGACATTTCCCAAGCTGCCATATATTTGAAAAACAGCTGTCATAAAACTGGCAAAAAGATGCACAGTGGCATCAAGGTTAACACAGGGAGAAACGCACAATGTACAAAAGGGAAACGGAAAGGTGTAAAAAGAAAGGATCCCTAAAATCCCTAAGCTTACACGACTGCAAAAGCTGAGTAGTGTTCTATGCTGTCATCCAATGCATTTTCACCGAACTCTTGGCAATAGAAGCTCGAAACTTGCAGCTTGGTTGCCATGTAGTGCTGGTAGCAACAACAGTCCATAAACGGGCTGTTTGTGAAACAACCGACTCTGGTGTATTCACACAGCATCCCCTTTCTTTGTGGTCAACTGACAGATATCGAGTGTAGTGTCGACTGGATCAGGCAACGACACCATAGCAGCACTAGAGCTGCCATGCGAGGTAAAGAGCGGTGGTTCGACTGTGGATGTTGTTCCCAACTGGTGAAACTTGCAGCGAGTTTGCCATCTCGACTAAAAGCTTCTCAAGGTTTACCACAATGACTACAAGGTTTACCACAAACTTTGGGCTACTGAACATGTCTAGATGATGAATTCGCAGAAAATTTCACAAGTTGAGGATAGCGCTGAGCGTTGGGGTTCTTTCTACCTTATTCTGCTCTCCTGTCTGTTTATGGTTCCAAATTTTTTCAGAAAAAAAGAAAAACCACCAGTGTGGCACACAATTTTTTTTGTGAATAGGTGACCTGACCGCACCTCAAATAAAAAAAAAAAGGTACCGTGCCACTGCAACACAGCCTACCTTCAGCCACAGTACATTTAGACGCATACGAAAAGGACGTGCTATGCTGGCTGCCTGCATTTCGCCAAGCAAAACGCATCCCATTTTCTCATTTAAAAACGCGTAACATCGCGCCAGGCTTTCACACTGTGAAAAACATCCAGCCAATCATGATCTCGGAGGCACTTCCTTTTTTTTGGTGACAGGTGATAATACTTCCAAATCTTGCATTCTTAACAAAATTGGTTTTGCAGACAGCTTGTCATGGCTCTCAGAACCAGCCAGAGGACAAACACTTGCAAGCTTTCTAGCTTCGACAAGTGGCACTTCTCATGTTATCCTGCACCTCAGTCCTCAGCCAACTGCAAACATCCCTCACCAAAGTATCCTAGATCTTCCAAGAGACGGAAAAACGAGGATTCACTGCTGCACTTATGTTTCCTATCATTAACACGTAGAGGCCACTACCGTTTCCACTTTAAATCTGCAAACTCTTTCATGCCACTCTCATCTTTCCAAGTTGCGAGAGTTTGCACGGCTCAGAAATCGGCAGCTATTGCTTCAAAGTAGTTCCCGCTCATTACTATGTCAAAAACGCTCCCTTTTACAAAGGCGATGATAAAAAAGGGTGGATCAGCGACATTCTGAGTAATGCTTTTTAACAGTGAGGAACATCGTAAAAAGCCGCCATTAAAACAACATAAAAAATGATGGCGGCACATTCTCCAAAACAAAGGAACACCTTCTTCAGACCCCGTTAGCTCAACTTCGAGAAATAGTTTAAAAAACCATGCCAGTCACATGCTGGCCATAACAGCACACATGATTCTGCGTGTACCACCTCACGCAGTATTCTGCTTCGATGTCTCACACTCACACTGCATGAAGCTGTTCCCCACTAAGCAGGTTAAAGAGCTGGTTGGTACACTCCGCAAAACCATCACAGAGGCTCTCATCATCATCTCAGTGGCTCTCAAGCAAGGCTTAGCTGACGGCCGTGTCGTCCGGCATTTATTACGCGACTTTTCGAAAAAACAACAATGCCTCAGCACCGAAAGAAACAGTGAAGAATTAGAAAAGGCCAATTAGAAATGAACATCCCGTCCAGACACTGCGTTCACATCCTTCAGTCCAGATGCTTGCACAGCGTGCATCACCGAACATAGGTTCAACACTTCTACATTCAAAAAGCCAAGGCACACACAACAAGGCGAGAAAGGCCAGGCATTAAAAAAAAACTAGAACAAAACAAACAAACACAGAGAACAAAAACCTCACAAAACAAAATAACTAAAAAATAAACGGCGAGCATGCACCGACCACGTGACGTGCGGAGGATGCGGAGGTTTGGAAAAGGAAGGCGGTGTGCCGTTTCGTCGCCAAGAAACAGCCCTTCTTGGGGCGGGCGCGTGCGGGCCCAACAGTCGGCACTCAGTCTCCCCCCCTCTCATCTGAAGGGGCTGTGGTCCCACTCCACACAGCAGCAGCCTGTCATACGGAGCCCAGGTTGGCGATAAGCGGCTACGCCAACGGCCGCCGCGGTCGCCGCCACGGCTCCGGCAACGAACATCCAGTTACGGATCTGCGATGAGCCCCAGGCCAACCCAATGCGCTTCAGCTTTCTGCTCCGACTTCAAAAAGAAAAGGGGCGGCAAATTTAAGGGCAAAAAATATGCAAAAATGTACGCGTTATGCTGCTGCACGTTTTTGCGCAAAGTACAAATGTAGCATGAGATGCTCGATGACCTTCACTATACTCATTCATGCTAGACAAGATAATTTGTATTCTGACTATTTGGCTAATCAATTATAGTTTGATTTCTCTTTAAAATGTGGATTAATGGCCTGGAGCTCTGAACAAGTGCGCTGAAATGGTGGCCCGTTAGTGTTAACTCCTAAAGAAGACAGGCCCAGAAAGAGATGTTCGTCATGCATCTAAACTGGCGGCCTGTTCCCACACTCTTCGCACTTGATCAGGGACAGAAAGCCCCAAGTCGGTCCGCATGGGCTAAGTTAATTAACTGGACCACAATTACCACTAACATCCCTGTGTGCCAAAATATTAAAAGAAACTTTCAGACATGCTGAAAGAAAAATAAAATCAAACAAACAAAACAAAGTTCACAGTGTTGAATGCATTCCTTAGCATGCACAATCAGCAAAATCATGCTGCTTCGTTACTGCACCCTCCCACATTGTTGAGAAGCCGAGTGTTTCCACGTAAAAATGCCTCCCAGTATTACTCGTACTTGCATGTACTTCGCAGGTTCTTGATTGATACTGCGTGTAAGTCCTTGCAAGCAACGTTTCTTATTGCAAAATAGATTAGAGACAACCTGAAGCAAACAAAATACTATATCTGTATAAGAAACAGTCCTTGTCCAAAACTGGATGGCGTGTGGTGATGGCAGCAAAACAACAAAAGCAAGATGGGATATACTTCTGTATTATTCATCTTCTCCGTTCTTTATCTTTCTCTGTTCTTTATCTTTTTTTTGTATCCTCAATGTCACCACTTATGCAAAGTTTCTACTTTACTTAAAGCTTCAACAATGTTTCCCTAAAGAGGCCACAATGACAAAATGCAAGTTTGGTTCATTCAAAAGATTGCCTCGTTAGAATAACACTGACACCAATTTTAACACAAACTTCACTAAAATAAGCGATGTAATGAATGTGACACTCTGGCTACTTCTCTGCCCTGAATTCACGATATATTATGGGCAGCTCAATGCAATTGGCTGAAATTGACAAAATCCAATGCAAGTTAGGCAGGCAAGCTTTCCGAACGAGCTACCGTATTTACTCGCATAATCCTCGCACTTTTTTTTTGGGAAAGTCGATGCGAAGATAGGGGTGCGAGAATTATGCGGGGAAAAAAATCCGGTGCACAGTGTTGCCAATTTCCCTTCTGCCAGTCCCGCTAAATGTAGCGGTCGTTTTTTGTATAGGTAAACCAGTGTAGCCAACAGCAGCTATTTCTTTTTATTTTATTATTTACGACGTAAACAGTCTCCCGTCGATCAGCGTTCACGAAATTACCGCCTTTGCTTTCTGGCGCGCGCCCTATCTCGTCGGCGTCACGTGCGTGCCCTACTCCAGTAATGCACGTTGAAGTCGGTGACGCCGAAGTGCCTGCCTGCGGCGCGGCTGCCGTGTTCGATCGCGTACTCTAGCGCTTTCAATTTGAAAGCGGCAATCTAGCTGGCGTTCTTCCCCATGGCGAAGCGGCACCAAGCACAAAACAAAGAGATCAAAAAGTTCTCAAAATGGCAGCGAGATATCCACCACTGACGCGAGTGACTCACTGACTGCTGCTGCTCAACGACCACGGCGGCGACGCGACGACACGACAGCGGGCTGCGCGAACACCGTCTAGTTGCGCGCACGCGAAACATGCGGGAAACCGGCTCAAAGACAGTGTGAGTAGCGTGTTAGGGCGCCTGTTAGGGAGTAGCCATGCAGGTTGTTAGGGCGCCTGGGTGGCCTTGGATACACAGCGCTCTCCGCCGAACGGAGAGGCGGGGGGAGGGCGCGCGTTGGAGAGCGCGTGCACCATGCGGGTTTCGCGAGCAGGCAACTTTCGCCGCTGCAAAGTTGGGGGTGCGAGGATTATGCGAGGAACCAAAAAATCCAAGTTTTGGTGGCTCACGTTCGGGGTGCGAGGATTACGCGAGTGCGAGGATTACGCGAGTAAATACGGTATTTGTGCTTACATTTAGCACAAAATCCTTTTACAGCAGTAAGAATGGTGGGATAAACAATGGAAGTTAAGAACGAACATGTAAACATGGAAGCACCAATGCGTACAGCACACACTATGCCGGTCGAAGCTGTCACTGGCCAACTAGCATAACATCTCCACCTACATGACCCCATTCGTCGAGCATACATAATCTTTCATGAACGATTACTATCAACCACAACAAAAATGAGCCAGGTATAGACCAGGTCAAAAAATGAGCAAGTGAGGAGAGCTATATCGTCACGCTATCTATGAAGACGAACAGCAAACAAGGCAACACAAAGGACTGTTTCACCGTTTGCAGCAGCTGTAGTGAACATACTAACTTTCGTGTTAGGCATGTTCACTGAAGACATCATCGCTGACATCACGAAACACACGATTTAGCCGGAGAATTAACCTTCTGGCTTGAATCGCTTAACTTCTCAGTGAATAAAGCATCGTTTGCTGCCAGACAAGCACTGGGGAACTAAAAAACACCAAACCAAATTGACTGAAACAAACTTGTATTTCTTCTTCATGGCCCCTTTAAAAGCCAGCATTTAGGTCTTGTGGCGAAGGCATGCAGGATGAAATTGCATTTACGATGCAATATAACAAACATTATACATCACGTCGGGTCTGTGTATCGGCACACTATGATGCGATACTTGCTCACGGCATATCATAACCTGGGACAAATCAACAAAATATGGAGCATGACTAAACGGCCCTGTTGCTCGACGGATTACCCAATATTTAACATGACTAATTGGACTAGTCTGCGCACATGCCAGTTCAAAAATTACGCCCACCTCCCCTCGTGGAAACCCTGGTGTGGTGCGACGCTGAAGGGGGTTCCATTGTGCGTTGCCGTTGGGTCGATTGCTCGAATTGCGTGAGCAATCGTCGGGTAATGTGTGTGTGAGAGAGAGAGAGAGAGAGAGAGAGCAACCGTAGCGCGGACGACCGTCGACTGAGAGACCAGCCGGAGCGCAGCACTCCGCTTAATGCGCAGCGCGCCCGAAGGAGAGGAGACCGCGGAGAAAGAGGGCGCTGCACATGCGCACAGCGCTCTTGCGCCGCCCACCGGCGGAGTGAGAGAGCGCGCCGCACTGCGCGTGCCACAGATGTTGGGGGAGTGGGCGCGCTATCACGGTTAGAGGAGAGGGGGTGAGCGGAGGAGAGACGCAGCTGTGCAGACGCGGACGGTGACGACGCAGGAAGGACAAGGCTGCCGGCAAGAGACGCTCCTCTCAGCGTCGCATCTAATATATCGTCCCTCCTTCAAAAGATCTGCGGTTATGCCGTCGTCACCTATTCTGACATTATGTGCATCTTCTCTGTTACTTTGTGTTCTTTATGACTAGCAAGTGCAAAATGTGCGTACAACATCTGATAGTATGACGCCAGAAATTCAGAAGAGCTGCAACATTTGTATACGACACGTGCATTAATTTGCGTTAATGCAAGCTACGTGGCAACATGATGACCCACAGAGACGTGGAGATTTGAGTGCAGAGCAGGGTTATTCAAACTAAGGCTTCGTATACAGTGGGGCACGGGGGGCAAAGTTTCTAGGGCTGCGGTGGCTGTACCTTGTCGCCCCGGGACCGCCCCCGTTGCGCAGTTCCGCCACCGGCCGAGCTGCCGCCAAACATGCGCTTGTACATGGCCTTCTCCGCTCGGTCTTCCTTCTGCTTGCGCACCAGGAGCCGCGACAGCTCCTGCTGGATTATCTGCACCAGGGAAAGGAAGGAGAATATGAAGGCAGGTTCAAGGGCAGGAGACTCCGCTCCGGATTAATGTGATCATCAACGGTAGGCATTAGCTCGTGGCGAGTCATTAAAAGGGCCCTGCAACCTTCTCTCAATAAGATGCACCATAAATACCACCAAGCCACACTGGCCTAGCCCTGCAGTGCTACTCGGAGACTCCTGCACGGCTGAAATGTCCGAACAACAAAACACGCTTTGCGGACAAGGGGGCACAGTTAAAACAGAAAAGCAAATGATTCAGTAGCCAATGGATTTTTCGGACCTGGAGGGGAAGAAAAAATAGTCCGAAAAAAAAAGAGCAGTACAAAAAATCCGTGAGTCATTACTCCTATGGGACAACTGGCGTTTCCTTGGGAAAGTACAGAATACGCAGCAAGACAGAATTTTCGGGGTCCGAAAAAATGGTCGGCTACTGTTGCTCACAGTGGGGGAGAAAAGCACTGCTAGCCTGCTAGCGAAGGTTCAGATTTCCTAATTCTATTGTTGTAGCGGTGCATTCTTATTAGTGACAATTTTAAAACTTTGGGCGCGCCAAAATCTCTACACACGGGCACTTTTGCTTTTCGCTCCGCCTAAAAAGCAGTCACTGCGGCGGGGTTTTTTTTTATTTGCACATTTGAAAGAGGCCCAATCATTTCTCATGTCTGATATAGGGTGCGATCTGCTGGTTACCTATAATGGCTAGCCTTATGGTTACCTCACCTGGCTGAGCGAATGCCCTAGATAGGCAGGCAGTGGTCCCAGGTTGAAATCCTAGACCAGGATGAATTTTTCCTCAACTTTACTACGGCTAAATTTCAGGTGAATGTCGAATTTTCCATCCAAAACTGTCATAGTTCAGCTTTTCCTACACAAAAAAGCAGGTATTTTTCCACATTCGACTGTGTAAATACCGCACATACACGCCATGCCAGTGAAAGTATCCACTTAAATTCGATCCATGAGTGGTATCCTGAAGAAAATACGAAGGCCAACAGTTCACTAGCCGAACTTTCTCCCACCAGGAATGATGTGTACGCACTCCTGTGTTAACCGTAGCACTCTTTGCAACTTGGCTCACTATCAATGTTGGCATAAAGAAAGCAACTAAGCAAGAAAGTTTCCAACGCCCACTGCACCTTTTGACAGCATTCATAAAGTACTCGAGGAAGCATACTTTGGTCTCAGGCTCCAGCTTTAGGGCCTTCTTGAGCACAGACACAGCTTCAGAGATGTTCCCTTGGCATGCCAGGATCTGGACAAGGAACAAGAGGATTACTATTATGACTTCCCCTCGCACCACATGCAGTAAGTGAAGCAAGCTCCTTCTATCCTCTCGTAACAACAGAATTTGTTTCAAGTTTTCCTGGCGCTACCACCCCATGCGTGAATGCTGGTTTCCAATCTTCCAATGACCCAGCTTATTCAAAATTGCTCCAATTTTATTTTACACACGCGTTTCTTCAAATTAGCTTTTGAAAAAAATATTGCTGTGAGATTTATTGAAGGGGGCCGCATGTCTTTTTTTGTTTAGAAGAAAGCGATTAAATTTAGGCAATTTACAACTGCTCCAGTAACAGCGGAGAAAGGTAAATGGAAACCAGAAATTGTTGAAATTTAATAATCGTAATATTTTTATCACTTGCCTCTACATATTTAAAACCTAAATAAGAGACCTGTCAGCAGGATTTTTTCGACAAAAAAATGTGAGAACTGCAGAAAACCACACGAAAACAAGGACAACAAAGTTAAACCGCATTAAAAAAAAAGCTTGAAAGATGAGCAATGATTTGTTGTAAGCATTACTTTATTACAACCATTATCTACATGCACCGCTGACAAGACAAAGGAAAAATATTGCATTGTTATATCTATCACTATGTTAAAACCCATTTCGTTACAGTGGAACGTCGATAATACGACTTTCAAGGGACCACACGAAGGCGTCGTATGACTGGGGTGTCGTATGATCGGTACGGCCTAGTAGACGTTCTCATGCGACTGGTAGGCTAAGAATTTATTTAAACTACTATACTGAGCGCGTTCTCACTCTGCACTAGCAAGCTAGCCAATGCACCCTGCGCCATGCGACCCCCATGCCGTTCGGAGCTTTGCACTAGCTTGTTAGCCCTGCGCCTCGCGTGCGCGATATAAGCTAAGAAGGCTGACGCGGCAGAGCAAATCGAGAGGGGAAAAGCCAAGAGAGTGCAACTGCCAAGGCCGAGCGAAATGAACAATAGTACAAGGCGGCGATGGAAAAAAGGCGGGAAAGATAGGAACAGAATGACAACGCGGCTTTGAAAGACACTGATAAGCAGAGAGAGAGAGGATGAGAGCGTGAGTCGTGAAAGGAAGAAACTCTGATCGAGCGGGCGAGGAAAGTCGGTGGTCTGTCATCGCAGGGGGGTTGTGTTGTATGTGTTTTTATGTCCGCCGGCTCGATGGGAGCTTCAAATTCGTGGTCCGCCGGCCACCTGGACTTCTCATGATTGGCATGTTAGCGTTCTGCTGCCGCGTAAGGCCGTCGAAGGTTAACTCCCGCCCGCCAGTACCTGCCTGCTTGCGTGCGTCTGTCCAGCAAGTGATCTGGCCCGCCTGCGGATATTTGCACATCAAGCCGCGTCAACAAGTGTTAAGAATAAAGAAAGGTGGGGATGAGGCGGCGAAGCGG
Organism: Haemaphysalis longicornis; assembly: GCA_013339765.2. Classification (NCBI taxonomy): domain Eukaryota; kingdom Metazoa; phylum Arthropoda; class Arachnida; order Ixodida; family Ixodidae; genus Haemaphysalis; species Haemaphysalis longicornis. Next base: position 95,595,060 of record CM023453.1, on the reverse strand, counting down.
TGTAAAAGATGGGAAAAACCACCAGGGTCCGTCATATGAAGTGAACCGCACACTCTCAAGCATTGTATAAACGAGGTTTTTAATGCATCGTTTCCATGGAGAGTTTGCCAGGACCGCGGTGATCCATCGTAAGAAGCGGGTTGTCATAACACCAGGGGACGTATCACTGGAATGCCACTGCATAACGAGTTTTAACTGCATCTAGGTCTCCTGAAACTTCACATGTGTTCGGTGCTCACTGGAGAACCCTCGAGAAAGGGTCAAGGAGTGGTATCGTATTTACTAAATTGAATTTATTCCCTTCTCTAGGAGCAGGCAACCAAGAGTTTGAGAGAAGTCTCGTTCCTTTAGCATAGTTGGCAAAACCTGCAGTCATTTAACAGCAAGTTTCAGTGACAAAACCATAGCAACCACAACTGCCACCCCACCAAATGAGGCACAATCATTGTGGCTGGTTGCATTTGACAGTAGCAGTCAACGTGCAGTGGACAGCGGAAGCTCAGTTTTGAGTTGCACCCTTGAATTTTTGGATAAGTATATCAAAAACAGTAAAATTCCGACAGCCTTGATGTGCTAATTTTGTCAGTGGTGTAGTATGAGCTGCGAAATCTCTAATACAGTCGAACACTGCAATAATGAAACAGCTGGGAAAAGCAAAAAAAAAATTTGCTTGTGCGGGAATTTCGTTGCTCCGAGATTGAAACAAACGACAAAAAAATCGTCTGCAACAAAAAATTTATTTCCAAAAGTCGATTATATTACTTTGCCAACCTTACCTTGCAGCAGCTTTACAGCTCGGCTCTCGCACTACAAGAAGTGGTTCATTGCTAGTTGTCACACGTGCTTAAGAACTTCGACCAAACCATGTCAAACGCATCTAAAACATCCTGCGGGTTTGCCTTCTCTGCATATTTTTCCCTTTGGTCCTCGACACTTAGCATGTCCAAGCTAAACCCCCTTCAAGAGTAAATGAACAGACTTTAGTCCAAGTATGCCAGCAAAGTCCACCTTCTTGTATTGACATACTTAGCCAGACTGTGGCACTTTACTGTTCCAATGCTGTTCACAAAACCAACTGAGCATCGCCTTGTTAACATCCGAAAAGGTTGCAGTCATCACAGTTTTATTTTGAGCATGTGTAGCCTTAAAAATTGGCGTCCTTGCTTTTCAAAATTGTAGAGCGAGCTGCACGCGATTCCAAACTCATCGGCGCTATCCCCCCTTCTTTCACTTGGGCAATGACTGCCTTATCTCGTAGCGATAAAAACTTCCACTTTTGGGCTAGCGGAGGCAGATTATTGACAGCAAACGTGCTGATCGCCACACACACAACTGCTGACACAACGAACGTACGCATGCTGTTCAGCAGTAGCCAACTAGTGTAGCCCAAGCCAAAGCCGTCTGTGCGTGAGTCACTATGTGTCGCCCCTGGTGGTGTCGCTGCAAGGCTGCCTCCATAGCAGCCTCCTGTGTGGTCTTTTTTCTAAACAAATATGGCGGCGACCATGTAAGTGTGCTGTGGCAGAAGTTCATGCACTTTGAATCCAAACAAAAAAGGCATTTGAGCACATTTTGGGCACTATTAGCCTCAGATGGGTAAATAAAATTCCGACCAAACTTGCAGTGAATTTTGCTACTGCGGGATCACTTTCGAAAAACATTTCTTTGCCACGAGATATGAAATGCATGGGCTTGTATTTCATATCTTGCTGGCGATTTTATCTCGTTCGCTAAAGATCTGAAAATGTTTCGTTGCCACGTGAATTTCATACCCGTGGGATTTCGTTATCGTGGAGTCTGACTGTACCTAATTGGATTTACTGCAGCACCTGGAGTGCACAGAATCGATACCTTCACAGCTGGTGTGTACGTCGAACTTCAACGTATGTGGTCACACACATGCATGTCCTCCAATACACAAACACAAATGGCACAGACCATTCTAGCACTCAGCATGATATTAACAAGTGCACATACTTTCAGGAGGCCTCCCACAATTCAGGCGTTGCATTTAAATCAGGCACAGGCCGGCTAAGACCCAGCACTGACCTTTCCTTTACGGTAGAGGGCTTTGACATTGTTGGGCTGCACCTTGAGAACAAAGTCGACCGACTTCAGCGCCGCCTCGTAGGCTTCCATCTGCAGGACGAGGAGAGGAGAGAGAGGACACAAGGTTGCTTAGAACACCCATCGGGTGGAAGACCAAGGTTGCGCAACAGCACATATAGCCACTTCAGAACCACCACAACCCTTCCTTTACACGCAGTGCTTTTTCAAGCAATCTATGAGCAAGAAATATCAGCCACCTGAGAAGCTCACAGGGGCCATGCAGACAAAACACAAGTTTGGTTCATTCGAAAGGTTGCCTCAATAGAATCGTACCGACACCACTTTTAAGGTACGCTTCGCTCAAATAAGCTATGCAACTAGGAAAAAAGGGAATAGCCATGTGACCCACTAGCTCATTTCCCGCAACAGAACCTGTGATGTCAGATTTGCAGCTCTGCGATTTTCTGAGGCCGGAAAAAGCAAACTGAAATTAGGCAGGGCTTGTAAGCTCGCCAAATGAGCTATTTGCGCTCAAATTTAGGGCACATTCTTTTTATAGCAGTAAGAATGGTGGGGTAAACAGTGGAAGTTATGAAAGCCCATGTAAACATAGAAGTACCAATGCATACTGCTGCTGGTACTGCGCACACTATGCATGTTCTAGCTGCACAGCACTGCGGCGCTTTGGGGTTGTCTCAGACGACACTGGCCGATTGACGCAAGCAACGGTGTCTTATGTGAATATACTTGCCGAGCAAACACCATGTCTCACAAAACGATTATTTTCTACCCGAACAAGAAGAAGCCAGGTACAAATACAGTTAAAAAAAAAAAAAAAGCAAAGGCAGAAAACGGCACTTTGTGGAATGGTGGCGCCATCTAGGTTGACTAAAGGTAAACGAGGCTCCGCAATCGGCTGCAGAGCAGATCTTGTGATGTCTTTGCAGTTGTCGCAAAAACACACGATTTGGTGGGAAAATCAAAGTTTAACCTAAGTAGTTTGAATAAAACATCACCTACATCTTGACAAGCCCTGCGGGTACTATAAAACACGAAATTTTTCGAATAAAACTTGTATTTTGTCCTCGTGGCACCTTCACAGGGGTCATGCAGACAAAACACGTTTGTTTTAGCCAAAAGATTTAATGTTTTATAGTGCCCCCAGCGCTTGTCCGGCAGCAAACGTTGCTTTATTCACTGAAATTAAACATTTTAAGCCAAAATTTCAATCCTCCGGCTAAATCGTGTGTTCTCGTGACGTCGACAATGATGTATCCAGAGCATGGCTTTCGAACAAAAGATAGCCTCCTGAGCAGGGCTGCTACTATCTCACAGACGGCCGTTTGGTTATCTTGTTTATCGCCATTTTCATAGATGGCGCTGCAATTCCGCTGAAGTGCCAGTGTTTGCACTTGGCTTCTGGACAGACTTCTATACCTGCCACAGTTTTATTAGGGTTAATACTAATTGTTTCCTAAAACGTAAGCTACAACTCGACAAACACGGTCATGTAAGTGACTGTGCCACTTATGACAGTTGGTCATTGTGGTTTCAGACAAGTACAACGCGTCCGACGGCTGTGTTAGGCAGTGTTAGCCGGCAAAGTGGCGCACTAACTGCTTCGGTGTTGAAGTGTTTGTTCATAACTTTAATTGTTCACCCCACAATCCTTACTGCTATAAAAAGAATGCCCCTAAATTTAGGCGCAAATAGCTCGTTCAGCAAGCCTATAAGCTCTGCCTAATTTGCGTTCACTTTTGCCGGACTCAGCCGATCGCACAGCTAGCCGTATGATGTCATAGGTTCTGTTGCGGGAAATGAGCTAGAGGGTTGCATGGAAATTCCCTTTTTTCCTAATTAGATAGCTTATTTGAGCAATGTTTGTGCTAAAAGTGCCGTCAGTATGATTCTAACGAGGCAATCTTTCAAATGAATTAAACTTGTGTTTTGTCTGCATGGCCCCTTAAAGCACGCAGACCTTCAACGTAACTCAGTGTCAGAATCTGGCATGACGTGCTTGGGTTTAGGTCACGGCAGAGTTGCTTAAAGGAAAAAAAAAAGAATGGACACCACCCTGCCCTGCAAAAGTGGATGTCCAGTACTAAATCACTACACATGCTTGAGGGGGACGGCGTGAAATGTTCCTCATTATCTGGCCGGGCTTGTCACTTGCACTCTGCTTCTCTGGCGGCAAATGCTGGGTCCTGACGCACGCGCTCAGCGTCTTGGGTCCTAGCCTGACGTGTGTGCTAGCCCTCGAATGTGGTAGCAAGCAAATATACGACTCCCCCCCCTTTCGTTGTAGTACTTCTCATAGTAATAAAAAGCCAGAGAGGTCTAAGAACTAATTCAGCAAAAGACTGGCTGGTCACCTTCATCTGAGTAGCCGTGAGGTTGTTGTAGACTTTTAACCGCGTGTCCAGCAGCAGTTGCAAGTCAGCCGGCGACTCGGCAAGGTTCTGGAAGAAAAAGAAAAAGAACGTTACTGCCCACTTCGGGGTTGCCCCTGGTGTTGACTTTAAGAGAAGTTAAGGCAGCACAACATAAAGGTGGCAAGTGTGCCTACAATCCACTAGCAGACCACCCCACGTGCACTTTTTCGACATTCGTACAGCATTGGGCACCACATCACCTGACTGGGTGCACCATGTGGTGAAGCAGGTCACCAATTTCAAGCATCATTATTCTGGATGGTGCTCTCGAAGAAATCTGGCAGTTTGCCCACTACTGGTGGCTGCAAACATTTCTCGCACGATGTTAAAACCTTTGTCAACGTATGGCCTGCACAAAGACGACCAGACCAGCACGCGAGGCCAATTGATATCTGCTCAGAGTTGAAGGAAACAGGCCTGGTAATGAACACTGCCGACGTTCACAGCTGATTTTTGATAAGCTTTAGCTGGCAGAACTTACACCTGCAATTCACGGCGATCTTATGACTCACAACAGGAGCCTGTGGTTGCAGAAGTGAATTCTGACGTGTCCAGATTGAAGCCAGCGTGCTTTTGCTGAGAACGTGGAATAAAAAGACCTCACTAACGAAAGCTTCCTGTGTTACAGTGACACCTACATTTTCTTTGAAGAAACAATATTGGAACCATTGCGGACTTTGTCAACATAGACAAATAGCCTCACACGAAAATTAAACACACACAAATTGTGGCATTCCCGACTGATTGATTGCCTTAAATGACAAACAATGAGTGCGTGTTATCTTTTGACTTGCAGCTAGAACTCATATCAGCTAACGGGTGCGGGTGCGGAGAAACTATGAGAAGCAAGCATTTTTTAAGAAACAGCGGTGTGGGCTCAAGAACCACGAGTCACAGCTGAATGAATGTGCAGTAGCAACACATAAAATTTGCAGCGCAGGAACGAAGACCCAAAACTGCTGTGAACTGTTTGAAAATTACCCTAATGGTATTCAGCACTACGACAGGAGCTTCAGCAAGGTGTGAACAGTAATAAAATGACTTCTAATCAGTGACTGCACTTGCAAACGGACACCTGTTGACATTTTCAGCTGATGTAACAGACTATTACAGTCAGAGCAAAAACTGGACGATTCAAAACTGTCTACCAATTCAGCGTTGCTGTTTCCATAACAAAAACTAAACACTCATGCATATGCTATATTAATGTTATGTTGCGTATGTTATACTCATGCATATGAAGATATTTCTTGAAAGAACTACTTGAACGCTTTAAATTGGGCACTGAAATCGTTGACCCGAATGATTGATTTTGAATGTGTGCAGTAGTGAAAAAGCTTAAACCGGGAATTTTACGACAAATTCGCTGAACTGTAAAATTCGTTCTAACCGCATTCACTTCACAAGTGTGGCTTTAATGTATACACAACTGAAGAGCAATGCACTAACCTAAACAACAGGCGATTGAGCTAAGCAATATTTAATACACGATGAATGGCAGAATGTGAACAAGTGCACTAAAGTATGCAAGGCTGCCTGCTTGTGCAGTGCAAGACAGTAGCGTGGAACGATGATGAAGGGCTCACAACAGGTGAAGCAAACAAAGGCGCAGGCTGTACTCACCAGGCCCATGTCATCCAGGAAGTCAAGTGCCCTGAAGGGCAAAGGAAAAAAGAAAAAACAAAGCCAGATGTCAATTTGCATACTGCCAAGACGCAAACGACCAAACCTAAAGGAATTGTGATATCACATGCCCTTGGTGTTTCTATAAGTGATGCAATACAGGGTCCAATAAGTGCAAAGAAGGGAACGTGAGCTGTAGTTCCAACATTTTAACAGGGGAGCTGTTGTTGCTGGCTGTAACGTGTGCAACGTCATCAAAAAACCCTGCGTCATAGTTACTCCTGCTGCTTACCCAAAACGTGAGCAAGCGCTTTACGAGGAGCGCCCAGCGTCATTGAGGCTTGCGCTTGGAGCTCGTAAAAAATACCAAGTAAACGGTTCATGTGCATCCGCGACTCAAGGAGTGAGCTGCACAAAACAGCTTGCGCTACATACGCCCAGCCCAGTTCACCAAGCCGGCTGCCGCCGGTTCTACCAAATGCTAACGTGATCCACCTTGGGAGAAATGTTAAACGCTGCGGACAAAACGATCTGGGCCAACCAGTCATGCATGAGGAAGACGACAATATAGATGGATATGACAATGACTACTACCACCACAGTGAAAAGCGATGACGGAACATGCAAATACACAATTTCAAACCTAATACAATGCATGGTGGTGTGTCCTTCAGTGCTTACACAGAAAGAAATCACCCAGCTTTGCTATTTAAGCCTTGCGCGACGTAGTGCAAGCTTTGCCGTTTTTTTTTTTTTTTTGTGAGCAATTAAGCAAATTCAAAATTACATCAAAGGCACGTCACCAGGGGGTACAACACAGCTAGATGTGCTGTGTTCAGTTGAATCCATGCTATTTTCTGCCCGCACAGGGCAACGTTAGCAAGGGCCACAAAGAGCCTTCGCTGTAAAGAAACAGCACAACAATACCCCCCTTCACAGAGTCACTGTACCCTTCTTCTCACCTCCTGTAGCAGTGAGCAGCGTTGGAGTAGTCCCCTCTGCTGTACCAGAAGTTCCCTCGCTCTCGCTTGGCATCCCTGCGAGTGAAAGAGAGAGCACACTGTTACTCAACAACCTCATTTCTGGTTATTAAATGGGACCGCGTTTAATAAGCCCACAGATGACTGATTGATTGTGGTGTTTAACACGCCAGTGGTACACAGGCGATGAGGCGCGCCGTAGTAGAGAGCTCTGGATTAATTTTTACCAGTTGGGGATCTTTAACGTGCGGCGAAAGCTTATAACACACGGCCGTTTTTGCTTTTCGCCTTTATCAGAAAAGCAGCTGCTGTGGCCGGCAATCGAACCAGCATCCTGGGCTCAGAAGCACAACGCCATAGCCACTAAGCCACCACGGTGGGTAGTAAGCCTACAGATAGATGTGATGATATGCTTAGGGCAAAGCCCGCTACTGAGGCTCTTGACAACAGATGCTTTGCAGCCCTGTTTTCCTAGTGAAAGCCACCATAAATGCTCCCATAAGACCTGTGTACCCACCGTCCCAAATCTATATGTATTCCAACACCATCTACGTCTATATTTTGAGACTAAACCCACCATGCCTTTCTTGAGGGTTGTACGGTCTTATGCATAAAGACCACCAGCCAGCTCGAGAGATAGCCAGACAAGTGTAAAGAGTGCACAGGGCTACCACCCATGTGGTGCAACATTTGTGGGCATATAACTTTCACCAATTATTTGGCAAATCTGGAGTAAAAGGGCTGGTTACACGTGCGAACAGCCAGAATGTCAGCAAAGAAGAGAAGAACAAGAAGGAGTTCCTTATTAAAGCACACACCAGTTACCCGAGATAACAGCCCCTGCTGTTCAGCCATCGTGCCAATTGCCTGCTGGGTATAATGAAATGAAAGGGCAAATAGAAATGCTGATGTATGATACAACATTTTACTTTATGAGCTGTGGCTTGACTGATGGGGAGACTATGCACTATAAATATGAGGAATCATTTCCCGAGCTACATGGGAGTAGCGGCAAGACTTGGGTGGTATGTAAACTCTCGATAAGCGGATCTTCAAGTGACCGAAAAAATTAGTTCCATTTAACAGGAGCTCTGTTTACTGCGAAAAATGTGCAATAGTGCAAATTTGTGAGAGTACACTCTCTTAATACCATTTCATGGAACTCTAAGCACTAGAAGGTGAATGTACAAGATATTTTTTCAGAAAGCAAGAGAACTACGAAATATTTAAGCACAGCATTCACGACGTCTACTTGGCAACAATTGGTCACTCTGCACTAAAAAATGCGTCAATTTTTTGTTTGTTTCAGCCTTTGCAACTGCACATCCAGAATGAGGATCTTCAGCAGCTGATGCTCATGGTAATGGGTCTGACAAGAAGTTCCATTTTGTATTCCGTTTACACGGTGACACGGAAATGTTAGTTCCGATTACCGGAAGTTTTTTTTGTTATATAATACAAAACCAACAACTTACAGGATACTGATCCGTTTAAGTGGCAATTCCATTTATTAAGCGATTTTCGTTTATCGAGACTCTCTACTGTATATGCATACCTGCAGTATGTAAGTTTGCTCAGCTGTTTCCACAAACATTGGCCTAGCAGACAAGATCAAACACACTCCCACAGGCATAAAAAGAAATACCAGTTTTCTTGTCTAGCGTCATTAATAAATGAGCAGAAGGACCTACCCACTGCCTCACAAAGCCTGCCACTTATCAACCTGCCTCACCGGCCTCCACAGAAGCTGATAAGCTGCAACATATAGCCATCCTTCGCATATAATGTACAACAACTGCACTGACAAATATTGCTGTTTGCATGACTTTCCGATGTACCCTTTAACTGTACGCTTCTTCGCTGACTACTAACGTGCTTCCGTGTCGCAAAATGCATCCCCAAGATTACCATAAATTATCCTCTCTTATGTTAACACCTTTGTGGCTGCTGAGGTACACAACAATCAACAAGTCCGACAAAAACCTGAAGCTATGAGAAGCAGAGTACAATAAAAAAAGGCACGAAAATCTACCCCGTGGAGGTGGCTGGGAAGCGAAGATGTAAACGACTCCCACAACGATTACCCATGCGATGTCGCTTGAATTCACACATGTGGGTCTACCAAGAGTGAAGCCAGAGACAAGTGAAATGCACTAAACCACACCCTTTAGAACTTCACAAGAGATATTCTTTGCTAAGGTTAAATCAAAGCATGATTCATGAGCGGTGGTTGGTTGAGCGGTATTGGTGAAACATGAGTGGAAACTCCTTTTTTATAAAATTGAACGAATTGTGACAGTCGGACGTCGCCACTGGCTGCCGCGGACAACACGTGCTCACGCAAAAACGTGCTCCCACGTGGCGAGACAACGTGCGCGGACAAACACGTGCTGCCGCGAGGAAAGACCATGCGCGCGCGGAAAGTGCCCCCCCCCCCCGCGTATTCAGAAATGTTGACCTTGAAGCGCCCGGAAGGCTTGCAGGGTGGCGCGCCCGCACGCGGGGCGATGACCGGCCGGTTCCCAGTATTCCCCACCGAGCTCGTCCTTGCCCTCCCTGTAGCAACCCAAGGAGGGTATAAGAAGGCGAGCGAATGAGGCCCCCGAGACTCTCTCCCAACTGGGCACCATCCGGCCAGGCCAAACGAGAAAGCCGCCCGTAGGAGTCATCCGATCGCGCGCTCCCTCTTCAACCCGGGCCGAGATTGCGACGAGGGGACCTCCGGCTTCTGAATCTCCCGAACTTCGTTGACCAGCCAGCCAACGGCCTCATCTCAGGACTGCGTCCACGGTCCAGCGGAGTACGGACCACCTGCACTGCCCGGAACGAGAGTTCCGGTACCCACTCAACGGCCCAGACGAGCACGTGCACACCGCAATGCCGCATGTGAAAGAGTTCCCGGCTCCACGACCTGGCGCCAGCCGCCCACCTGACCCACCTCTACCGAGTCCCAGCCTCTCAACGGGTGAGCGCACCGGCACCAGCACTAATTATTGTTAATTAAATAGTATATTTGAGCCTGCGTTGTCTCATTTCCCCTCAACTCTGCGTGGACCCACCTAGTTAGTAGTGTGACGCCATCCCCGTTTCGGGGAGCATCACAGAATCTCAAACCTGGTGTTACTCAACATCACTACTCCTCCGTCTCCGCCGCCAGCAACGGAGGCGACGGGATTGGCGGCAGAGACACCGATCCCGTGTGAGCTTCGTTTAATTTTTATAACTCCTAGCACTTGTGCAAGGCACGCACACAGCCACTACACGTGCCACAGGCGGAGCGCACAGCGGCGCGAGAGGTCACATGACGCTATCACGTGGCATTCAGCAAGAACGCAGGGGGTAAACACGTCGATGTGCTCAGTGAGTGCACCGTCTGTCTCCCCAGTCTCCGCGTGGGCTCGCAGCTCAATCGGTAAGGCATTGGGTTCTCGCTCTGTTCCTCTATTCATTCCAGGTTCGATTTGTGGCGGTGCCAGCAGTAACTTCTTGTATTTGTTTGCGGGAATTTTATGTCGACACCAACGATCACGACAGAACCCTTGGGGGGTAGAGGTAGAAAGCTTCACTTTAACAAGGTGGGTTCCTCCACAACTACCACGAGTTGCGTGTAAGTGCGCCAAGCTATGTGCCAGTGCAAGGCTCACGCACCCAATGGACAGGCGCTCTTGGAAGGGCAGCTCGGTCTCCTCCTTGGCCTTGTAGGTGTCCACGAGTTCGGCATGGTAGTGCAGCTTAGCCTTGGGCGGCACCGTGGGTTCACTGGGACAGGGCAAAAAAAGGGAGGCCCACAACATCAGACTTGCGAGTTTAGAGCACTAGCAGGAGCATTTACAAGCACATCGAACACGGTCGCTTACACTGTCCAAGGAACGCCATTATTTCTGCGCTCTTGCCGAGTCATTCAGAGTCTGTGCGCAAACTTTCGTGCAAGCGTGCTGATTTACCGTATTTTCCTGCGTATAACCCACCCTTGCATAAATCCGCACACCCATTTTTAGCCCGCTGGATACAAAAAAAAAATTCTTGCGTATGGTTCGCACATTTAATACAGGAAAGCTGCACCAAAAGTACTGCTCAAGCAACACATCACATACTGTGTAGACGGAAAAAGCATATACATTAGCAAGTAGAATACACTGACTGCAAGGCAAAAGTCACAATTTACTACTAATAAAATTCAGTTGTTAGAGTGCACTCGCCTTTGCTTTTTCATCCATGTGCTTGTATACGTTTTGTGCAATCGCTGCCATGGAAGGCAGCGATTGCACACGTGTTGCACAAGCGATTGCACAAGTGAAGACAGTGTTACTGCGTTTTAGCTTCACGGCACAACGTGCATTGCCGTGAAGCTGCACTAAAGGAAAAACTCAGTGTATTAACCGCACCCCTGCTTTGCCACTAAAATTTTTGCACTTTTGGTGTGGGTTATACGTGCGAAAATACGGTACTAAGGGCACCCAGAGTTAACCTCGCTTGGTACCAATACGCAAATTTTACGTTCAGATTAAACACAGCACGTTCACCATTTGGCTGCTGGTGGACACAGACACCAAACTGTGAGAATTAACTGTCAAATTTCGAATCCAAAAAAATTACATGTGTTTCAACAATGCACGATTTCATGTGAAAGAGTTAATGATAAGAACAATACATCGGCACTTTCTTTTGATTACTTTGAAAACATTCAGCTTTCCGATGTCACCCTTTGATTTAAAGCCAAGTTAAACCTGTGCTACATCAGCATTTTAAAGGACATTTGCATTGAATGGCTTTCGCACTGGAAGTAGTTGGAAGTTGGAAGCAGCCTATCTATATGACAATTCTCAAAGGCAGTTGAAAGTTTCCGCATTCACACGCCATGTTTTAATGTTGGCACTGCTGTCCGCTTTCATTCCCGTAACTTGATAAAATTAATTTTAGAGTTATACTGGACCGAAAAACAGAACTTATTAGTGATAAAATTGATAACAACCTACAAAACGCATATAAAACATACGCAAAACAGGCAGTCTTTTTTCTTATTTTTTCGCACCACCGGTGGTGAGAGTACAAAGTTACTTTGCAATCATTGATAGAAATAAAAAATGAGTGAAAAATTATAAACGATTGTGCACCTCATAACCAGGTTTTACTCGTAAGTAATTATGTTTGTAATACGGCATGCACCAACTGCGTGAGAGAGTACAGTCTACACTCGTAACAGCAGACCCAGTAACAACAAACTTCCGGTTACAATAGACCATTTCTGTTGGTCCGTTTGGTCACCATGCATTTTAACTGGCAATCCACTCCGCTCATAATGGATGCGGCTACAGCAGACTATGGCTACAACAACTAAATTTCGGGCGGAAATTGTTTTGACTGAATGTTAATAGCGGACCTCCCCGGTGCCTGCACCTGATTTGCATTTTCTTTGTTATTTGGTGAGAAAACTAGCATTGTCTAGCAAAATTGTGGGCGTAGAACGGGTCCTTGGTGCAGCCAAGCCAAGCCAGTGCCATGTAGCCTTCTTTTTGTTTTTTGTGACCAGCGCAGGGTAGTTGGTTTCACTGTTTGGGTGACTACGCACAATTAACGCTGTTGAACATGGCAAGAAATAGGCAGCCATCGCCAAAAGTATGCGCCTGTCTAAGCAGATGGTTTGCTCGGCCGTCATGAACAAGGACGCTGCCAGAAAACACAACTTTTAATGAGATTGAAGAACAACACTTTCGAATACGCTAAGTGGCACACCCAGAGGTAGAGTCTGCCTTCGTCACAGTTTTTTTACGTAGTAAAGAACCCAGGTTCAGTAAATTTCAGCATTTATCAGTCCCACGCATGCATCGTTCCCGTTCCGTTCAATGAAAAAGGTAAGAAATGCCTCAAGCAGGGGGACGGTTCCCGAATACATTGTGTGCAAACTGCCGCTGGCTCTGCGGAGTCCAACTGGTCTAACTTTCGATTTTCACAGCTGTCCATCAGCTTATTTCGTATCAGCTGTCTTAGTGACCAGGCTAAGATCATTGCAAATGTGGAAGCTGCCTTAGGGGAACGTCAGGCAACGATCCAAATTGTCTGATGAATGGTTTCGGGTAGGCCTGCTTTGTCCTGCAGGGTTTAAAAAGTGCCTGGTTAATTCTGCTGCCCTGAATGATCTTTACAGCTGGTCAGTAATTGCTCCTAGTTACATCGTCGCCTCATTTGCTCAGCTTAGCGTGTGTCTCTATTCACTCGACTGCACATTCTAAGCCTTTGACAAGTGCTGGTGCTAATTTTCGGAAACAGAATTCGGCGATTCTTCTCTCCCGCGTGAACAAGGCATGTACAAAGAAGAAACTGTTGTACCATGTATATGCAACAATTGTCACAGTTCCCGCTTTACACTCATACACCCCACCTCCCCTCAATCAGATACTGCATACTTTGGACATAGCGGACATTTTTTTCCTGATTAAGAGGGTCTATTGTAACAGGCGTAGAATGTACAGTTGAACCCCTTTATAAGAGACACATACCGGGGAGCAGTTTCTGTCTCTTATATGAGATGTCGCTTATAAGCAGGGAACCATGTTTTCACTTACTAATCAGATCCTAGTTCAATGTTGGCATCGTATGACTAAAATAAGCTCAAAAGAACGCTACAGCATGTTTCAAAAGATTCATTCTAATTTATGTTTGGCCCTGAAAATTTATGAAACAGTTCTGAATCTTTGTTTGCTTCATGACTGTATTTACACTGTTTTTTACAACCGATTCTACAAGCTTTTTTTCCTTTCCTTGTTTGTGGAAGATGAATCGTAGATGTTGAGTTCACAAGCCTGATGAATAGTCAGAGAGCACAGCTTGTTCTGCTGTGTGCTCAGGCTATTCATTACGCTTGCAGGACCCAACATCTGCGATGCTTCTTGATTGGGAGCTACGCGAGTGGGAGAGCCCGCATGTGCGATCGCACTCCATGCAATGTATGGCAGTGCGCTTCAATCACTTCTGTAAGTTGCATTTCCATTGGCAGGGCTTCTCATCGTCATTTCATAGCTGACTGAACCACTTTGTGTTTGCTGAAGTTATAATAAATAGCGACTGCAGGCGTCTGTCGTCCACCTGTGTTTTCAAATGGAAGTAACTGCAATTAGTGACTGCACTGCATCTGAAGTTAAAAAGTCTGTTACAAGCGAGATTGTTGATTAAAGTTCAAGGATGGCTTGTCCCTTATAACCAACTGTCTTCTACATCCGATGTCTTTATAAAAGAGGTCAATTTAATGGGAAAGATAGGGCAGCCAACCATGTGGGTCAATGGTGTCTCTTATACCCATTTGTCTCTTACATCCATGTCTCTTATAACGAGGTTCAACTGTACAAGCATTCGCGTTTTCAAAGGGGCCTTTGTGGTTTTCAAAGTTCGGCTGTCATGCTCGTTTGATTCAAATACCATTTCAACCAAATGCCTTTGAAAAACGTCATGTAGCAGCTCAAAGGTGTCATTTGAGACAAACTGACATTCGATTTGAAAGCCTTCAAAACACTCGTGTAGCATGGGTATAAGCCCAACCTTAAAGCCAAAACCTAAAAAGAAGTCTCAGCTACGCCCAAGCACAATCAGGGTATTGTAACCCAGTTCCCAACTAGTTAGTGACCTAGTCGGGAACAGCAGGAGAACGCTCCAGCCATTGCAGCACTGCAGCCTAGTGCCGAAAGAAGATGAAGAAAGACGTCTTGGGATGCGCCCCTCCTCACCATCCCAGGTCTCCGTAGCCCAGCCTGGGAGGGATCACGATTTCGGCAACCTCCCCTTTCTCCATGAGGGCCAGCGTGATGTCCAGGCCTGCACAGGGGAATAATAGCACAAGCAATGACCAATCAGAACAGACCACCATGAAAAGAGGACGAAAAACCAGCCAGGGGGAAAGTACAGGGAAAAGCAGATTACTGATAGCTTCACTGCCACACTACTATGTACAGCTGCTGTCATAAGTAATTGGAACAAGGAGTTGTGAATATCAAAACTATTTGTCTCTACTGGCTTCATGACTGTCATTACCAATTTGCCAGGAAGCTTTTTTCTATTAGGGGGGACTGCTTTTAGGGGGGACATGGCTCTTAAAACAATTTCTTAATTTTTAAGTAAACCCTGCGAAACTTGTTAGTTTTGCTGCTTCCCCCCCCCCCCTTATTTTAAATATGGCATTATTTTTGAGTAAGTCAATTAACTACCAAGATAATTAGAGTTAATCAGTCATTTTTGGAGGAACAGTATACAAAATAGTGCTAGTCACAGAACTGTAATCTTTATATTTTCCAATACTGTGAACCCTGGTGAGTGCAATAAGAAAATAAGTTTTTTGATGCACTGCTTGGAACAAATTTTACAGCTCATTAAACCTTGGTGGCACCGGTGGCAAGGAACAGATTTCGAATTCCCATTTCAAACACCAAAGTTTAATGAGCTGTAAGATTTGTTCCAAGCAGTGCATAAAAAAAAAAAAACGAAATGAGGAGGGGAAAGCAGCTAGACTGACAAGTTTCGCAGAGTTTACTTAAAAATGACAAGAAATTGTTTTAAGAGCCATGTCCCCCAATGCACAACACTGTAGCCAGGCACAGCTTCCGGAAGAAGAAATTCCTGCAAATTTACGAGGCCATGTTCCAATTACTTTTGACGGCACCTGTACAAAAGGGGTAGCACTCAAGAGCGAAATGTTATCGTTGCTCAAGCGATGATGATGGATGAACTGAACTTTGTTGAATACATTATTCTTCGTGTGCGAGCAAAATAGCTAAAAAGTAACACTACTGCCAAAATGAATGTGGCCATTATAGGTTTCAATTTTCTTGTTCTACAAGAATACCACAGGGAATCATTACCCTGCTACTATTCGCTACTTGTGCCTAACACAAGGTAGTTCTCGTGTGAACCACACATCTCTGGGAGGTGTGGTGTATCAGTAAGCCCTCTTTAGCCTTCTGGCAACAATCGGAAATTAGTAAAATTATTTCACGAACATACATACACTGATTGTGGGTTCAAATGTTGAGGAAGCCCGAAAACAACAATAAATAAAAATGGCTGCTTTCTCAGTTGAATTGCCAAAGTAAGATTGATTGATTGTAGGGTTTAACGCGCCGACGCAACGCAGGCGATGAGGCGCGCCGTAGTGGAGGGCTCCGGATTAATTTTGACCACCTGGGGATCTTTAACGGCCAAAGTAAGAGATGACAGCCTTCTGTTCACAATGTTGCTAGGTCGTAGACCCAGATGCTCATCGAGTGTCTTGGGAAAACAGCTTAGGATACTTTACTGAGCAAAATTTAAACGACAACCTTTTTAAGTTCCGTTCTGCAATGAAAAAGGAAAAGATGGTGTAACTTTACAGAAGTATGCTTCAGCTTTCAAAAAGGTTTCAACTTTAAACGGTTCTTACACTCTATTTAGGAGGCACTGTTTAGACGTATTTTGCTCTGCCACACCTGAAACTCTTTTCGATGAATAAGATAACGTCACTAAGACGGTATACAAATCCCGGAAAACGGGGCTAGTAGTCAAAAAAAGGAAAAGGGGGTGTGATCCTGCCATTACATAGATGAAAAGATTTCCAGAAGTATGCTCCAGTTTTCAAAAAGGTTTCAACTTCAACCCACGGTTCTTACTCTCTATTTAGGAGAGACTGTTTAGAGGTATTTAGAGAAACACTGCTTTGTCACACCTGAAACTTTTTTGGCCAACGATGAATAAGATAAGGTCACTAAGATGGTATATCGGAGGCAACTATTATTGCTCTATGCACATCAGACAACTCAGAACCTCACTGAAAAGGTTGTACCCCTTCCTAGCATTCTTCAAAGTTTGGTCATTCTTTCTCAAGGTGTCCCTGTAGTCAGTGTGATTGCATCGCCGGCACTGCTGGGCCAGTCCTAGATGATCTTACACGTGTACAGAAAAGGACACGGAAAAAATTGTGACAGCGTGAATCGTCAATGCCGCACACCTGCGACGCTTTAGAGAGCACATCGCTGATTTGAGGCTGCTTCTGACTACTTTTTTTACTTCACGATTTAGCAGAAGTCGAGAGACTAAGTTTCACCCACAATGCTAAGGAGGTGGAGCAACCTTTTCACCCCAATTGGACAACTGCGACGATGTCACGTCGGTTTGCGATGCCATTAAGCGTTATCCCAGCCTACTTAATCTTTACCAGCTATGTCCCAGTTTCTGGCAACATTTTGTACATTAAGTCACAGTTCATGTGCGTAAACGTGCTTGAAATCAACAGCGAGCACTTGACACTTTTGTCACAGGGGATGTCAATGAACTACCAAGGAGGATAGTAAATCGGAAAAAGGCATTTATAAATGCACTTCTTCCGTCAAACAAAGAGGGGGGTCCAAATCAGTCTTAAAAATTAGAATGTAACCTTGGCAGCCAAGACCTTAACTGGGTAATGTAATTGGTTGTAGGGTTAACGCGCCGATGCAAGCAGGTGATGAGGTGCATCGTAGTGGAGGGCTCCGGATTAATTTTGACCACCTGGGGATCTCTAACGTGCGCTGAAATCTCGTACCACGGGCGTTTTTGCTTTTCGCCTCCATCACAAAAGCAGCTGCTGTGGCCGGGAATCAAACCCGCGGTCCCGTGCTCAGCAGCACAACGCCTTAGCCACTGAGCCACTGCGGCGGGTACCTGGGTAATGTAATTAAACAACTTTTGAACTCCTCCGGTGTCCTCTCTCTACAAGGCACCAAGAGCCAGATGGTCTCGTAATGCAGGGAACGAACGACAACCCTCGCACGGAAAAAGTTGTTGGCGGTGTTTACCGCAAACTGTCTCCATGTCTCCCAGGATGATGTGCCAGTCCTTGCGCTCCTCGAACACGGTGCCATCCTCCAAGGTGCCCTTCAGATTCACCACGACCCAGTTCGACCTCTGCGGCCTCGTGTCCTTGCCCTGGCCTGGCTTGATCACCTGCGGTGGAAAATTCAAACGGGTTAGCAAACACTTTTCCGAAGGCTAGCCATGGCAAGCCTCAATGGGTTGGAAGACAACGGTGCGTGTTAACCCATAGCACGCAGAGTGCAACAAAAGTTTCCTGCAGAGCTTTGTTCAACTTTTAAAGGGACCCTGAAGACAAGAAACAAGTTGGGTCCATTTGAGATGCTACCACACCAGAGTTACCATTAATACTGATTTTAGCGCAAATTTCAAAAAGGGTGACAGAGTGGCTACTCACTGACCACTCTATTGCACTGCCCCTGAGACATTCACAGGGACCTACTATTCTGTGCAGTTGGTAGCTGCCAACAAACGCTGCCACCACCAATAAGAACAACTGTATGATTGCAGTGGTGCTTCTGGTTCCTTTCAATATCACCGCTAATACGCCAGCATGGAACGCAATGGTGCTTACATTTCTGGCACCTCACTATTGACATCCCTGCTGACATCATGCAACAGAATATGTCCTCTGCTGGGTGAAAGCAACATCCTTCATAGCCAGAATGCAGTTGAACAAGTTATCAAAGGTTGGTCTTTGAACAAAACAAGCATGTACAGTGTATTCATGATCTCTTCAATATACCTCCTCTAAGTGGGGGATCCAAGGGTGAGGGAGGGAGGTGTGGTGGTGGTGGCTGCACACAGTCCAAGTACTGCCCCTCCAAGTTCCCTCTATTATGTACATCACCCACACCCTCCTTCTTATCGTACCTAAACTGAAAGGTTGGCACTGACATGCCTCCGAACTCTCTTCTACTAAAGGGAAACAACTACGCACTAGTTGCCATTTTTTTTTTTTTTTTCAGCATCGTCACACCAAACTGCATTGAAATCAGGTCGGAACACACTGTCGATGGCGTGTCGTAACACCAGAAGCGTGAAAACTCGAGACATAAAACAAAACTAGACATACACATCCTACCCCAGAATTTAGCTTTTGGCTTACAAATTGGGATTTGGTGTTCCTCCAAGGGGCTAGTTATTCTCAGTGCCGCATGTTGTTGGGCTAGTTGGTACTGCATTTCAAGAGAAGAAAGAACTGCACAACAAAGACAAGACAACTGCAAAGGGGACTTGTCTTTGTTACGCAGTTTTTTCTTCTCCTGGACTAGTTATTGTCCTCTATGCCAGCCCAGAGGTCAACGTACTGTGCAATACTAGTATGGCATGAGGAAAATTTCCAAGAAAAGACAGTGTTCTCGTCGACGGCCATAGCCACTTGTAAACTATCGCCAGGACTGTGTTTGCATCACGCGAAATCCTCGAGAAGCACAACCCACATTGGTGCCGCCTTGATCTGGGCTGTGTTGCAACATTTGCTGCGTTTGTGACCAGAAACAAAACAAAAAAAAAACTACAGAAATGTCCCTTTCCTCAATTTTCGACGCTTAGTTGGCACCTCATCTGCGGATACTCCAGCCACACCAATGTTAAGTGAATGAAATGCAGCTCCAGTGAGACGGGCTTTGTTGGGCAAGTAAGTGCATATTTGTTCCCAAAAATTAGAGCACGAAAAACCCAACTACACAGAAGAAGCACGACGACAGAGTGCCTCTCCCGTCAATCTTCTTCTGTGCCTTTGGCACTCTAATTTGTTAGAGAACACAACTTTTGCATGCAACGAAAAAACATGCAGCATAATTTCTGCATATTGTCGCTGCATGAAAGAATTCTGAAACTTCTTTAACGCGTCACGGGAAAATTAAGGTTTCATCCAAGGGCCAAGAAAGATTTATACAAAGTATAACATTGATGCGCTCGAGTTTGTAGCTGAGGCAATCAAAGGCTGTTGCTGAGTAAATCCAATGCCCTGTAGTTTGCGTTGTATTGTCTTCCTTTGTGCCCAAGCACAAAATCGATGTAGAGAACGGTGTCCGCTATTTCTACTGCCAAGGGTACAGTGTGACAGGAAGCGCTGTGTGCAGAGGTTTCAATATTGCATGGATCAGTGAGGTAGATAATTGTATCTACTAATAAATAAAAAAAGAAAATAACAAAATGAACACAGACTGGTAAAATGTCAGCGACAACTAGCCTGAACATTGCCTTTCATTGATGCGTGAAAAAACGAGTTTCACAAGCAGTATTAAGGTCGTGTCACCAATGCATGGGAACCTTAATGCAGAAATATGCCTTGCGTACAGCACGACTAACGCTAGACTGTTAGATATTGATTGGGGTCAACCTCACAGAGAAGATAAAAGTATCGAGAAGCTAAGAGATTTTGCTGTACATGACTCTTGGCGCAGCCATGATAAACCATATCCGTCTGTAGGTTGGCTTCAAGCTCGCAAACACACCTTTAATTCAACAAAAATCACACTTGTGGCCTCGCAGAAGACACTGGAACATAACACCTGCTGGACTGTTACAGAAAAAAAAAACGAAAAAAAAAGAAACGAAACGAAAACCACGGAAAATGTGCAGTAATTTGCGTCGGCGACTGCAGCCCATAGCTTGCGTTTGCTTTCCGCCCAAATTGCATTAGGGCGCCCGTAAAAAGAAGGCACCACTTCTTACTTGAAACCGCTCTCAAATGCGCGCAACTGCAACCTACAAAACCGCACTACAGTTATCTCTCTTGAAAGAGATAACTGTAGCGCGTTCTCCCAATGTTCGCTCTCAAAGCGTCATTAGCGACCTGCGTTAACGACGCCAGAGTACTACGCTCACCCTTTTTTTGAGCTCGCCACTTCCGAGCACGTCAAGCCAGCCGTCCTCGTCAACCTCCTTGTCGGGCTCTTCATCTTCGATGACGATTTTCTTTTCCTTCTTAGGCTTGGCGACGCTTTTTTCCTCGTCCCCGACGCTTTCCAGGGGCGGCATGTCAGCGCACGACGAGTCATCCTCGTCATCGCCGGAGCCGTCGAGTTTCGGAGCTCGCGGCACCCGAGACGGCACATCTTTCTTCCCATCCGCGTTTTCCTCGACGAAGTCTCCTTTCGGGCCCGGACGCAACGCTGCGTCGTCGTCAGACACTTCCGTGATCACAGGCATGGTGTTTTCTAAAAAAAAAGGGGGGCGGCAAACGAAACAAATTGTAATGCCAAGTCGCGGCCGCGCACGAGATTGAAGAGAAGGCGACGTCCAACGAGGGTCGGTGGCCGCTGTCGGCTGTTCTAGAACGTTTAGAAACCCGCCGTTCGAGCCGCGGCACAAGCCGACGATATCAGCGTGCGTGAAGCTTGGAAAGGTTGGGGATGAGAGGGAGAATTACCGTTTCTGGGCGAATGTGACAAGTAAATAGGGGCGTGACGGAGCACTAGCGATTACCGGTTAGCCCAAAACACTCACATGTTCGACGACTTGCAGCGTGCGATTCGCCTCGCGCCGGGAGCCAGACGCAAAGCCAATGACCGCGGTTGCGATCGCAGCGACGCCACTTGTAAGCAGCGGTGCAGCCATGCTAACGGCGTAGCTAACGGTAATTTCATGCTTACGATAATACACTGTGCGTACTGACTACCGCAAATTTGCCCTCTGCATAGAATATACTGGCGCACGACTGCACTCCGTACTGTGCTAACAGCACAAAACTTTCTGGCAGCTAGGGATTATTATTTTCGTCAACTCAAATCAACTACACAAACAAATACATGACTTAATGTTTTGCTTTTCTTAAACTCCTGGCAGGTTGAAATGTAGGTATTTTTGGGGAAATTCATTGGCGTGAAAGCAGATCGTGTCACGCAGAAGCAACAAAGGACAAACAGTACTTGCAGTGACTTTCGTACTCTTTATTACATCATTCATGCCCCCGAACCAGTCCCCAACCAACTCATCAGGCAACCCTCAGTCAACTTAGAAAGCCTAGTTTTCAGTTTTATTTGCCTCTCGCCTGAGGCAATGCTCAGTTTACTTCAAAAGCCGATTTGCGGTTTAACCAGCTGTATCTTGCCCGAGCTGACGCTCAGTTCACTTGGAAAAACCTATTCTGCAGTTTAATCCGTCTCTTGTTGGCCATCAGTGTCTTTGCTCGGCAAATTTTCTTCCTTATCAGCTTCTTCACACTCTAATTCGATTCTCGTCTTCTCCCTGTTCTTCAAGCTCATTTTCACCGTCTTCTTGCTCTTCCTCGAGTTCAATTTCATCTTCTTCCTGCCCTTCTTCAAGTTCACCTTCATCATCCAATTCTTCTTCACACTCTTCCCCCTCACCTCCTTCTTTTTGGTCATTTCCTGCACCGTTTAAGCTTCCAGGGCTTGGAAACTCCTGCTTAACCACAACGTGTATCTCTATCTCCTTCATAAGAGCCACCTCACTAGGCTTGGGCACGTGGTCTGGATGGGCGTTCTGGTAGTGCATCTGCAGTGTCTTCGCCGAAATATAGTTCTTCAGGCAGACCTGGCATTCAAATTTGACCTTGGTGTGCACCTGAAGGTGACGTTTCAGGTTGACCTGCTTCGTGAAGCGCCGCGAGCAGTACTCGCAGGCGTACGGGCGCTCGCCCGTGTGCGTCCGCATGTGGATCTCCAGCTGGTTGACCGACGTGCACCGCAGGTTGCAGGTAGGGCACTCGTTCTTCTTGGTGTCGTGGCCCTCCATGTGCTTCAGCAGGTGCTGCTCCTTGGCAAACGAGCGCTCACACACGGTGCAAAAGAACGGGTAGGCGTCCGAGTGCAACTTCTTGTGGGCGTCCAGTGCGGTGCGCGACTGGAACCTGCGCCCGCAGTCGCCGCAGCCGAAGCACTCCTGGTGGCACTTCTTGTTGTGTGTGCGGAGGCGCGTGATGTTTGGGAAGGCCTCGTCGCACAGCAGGCACGGGTGGGACCTGTCCGACTGGTGGGTCTGCAAGTGCATGCGCAGGTTGACGGCCTTGCGGAAGCGCTTGTGGCACACGTCGCACTCGTAGGGGCGCTCGCCCGTGTGCGTGGTGCGGTGCGAGTTGAGGTTGGACAGCTTGGTGAAGCGCTCGAGGCACACGTCGCACTGGTACGGCCGCTCGCCCGTGTGGATCATCTTGTGCGCCCGGAGGTCGCTGTTGGTGTAGAAGCGTTTGCTGCAGAGGTCGCACGCGTGGTCCCGCTGGCCCAGGTGGATCTTCATGTGGGCCTTGAGGTTGGAGGCGACCGTGAAGCACTTGCCACACGTGGGGCACTTGTGGTCCCGCTGACCCGTGTGCGACAGCAGGTGGGTCTTGACGTGGCTCGAGGTGGCAAACTGCTTGCCGCACACCTGGCACTCGTGCCGCTTCTCGCCCGTGTGGGTGAGCATGTGGGCGCGCATGTTGCTGTTGACGGCAAACTCGCGGAAGCAGATCTCGCACTGGTACGGCTTCTCGCCCGTGTGCACGGCCATGTGCGTCTTGAGGTGGGTGGACGTGATGAAGCCCTTGTTGCACACCGAGCAGACGTACTTGCGCTCGCCCGTGTGGATGCGCCGGTGCGCCTTCAGGTTGCTGGACACCGTGAACTGGCGGCCGCATATGTCGCACTGGTGGGGCTTGCGGCCCGCGTGGATCATCATGTGCGTCTTGAGGTTGCTGCGCGACGTGTACCACTTGTTGCAGATGGTGCAGCAGTGGTCCTTTTTGGCGTGGCTCGACACCAAGTGCGTTACGTACTCGTTGGAGTCGCAGAACTTTTGCTTGCACAGCTCGCAGACGTAAACCTTCTGCTCGGTGCTCTGGTGCGACTGTATGTGCGCGTCCAAGAGGAACTTGGAACTGAAGCTGATTCCGCAAGTCGAGCACGAGTGTCCGTGGGGAGCCATCGGCACGGCTTCAACGACAATTGGCTCTGGCTCGTCGACATCGTCGGAAAGAACGACGTCGTCGGGCACGATGACGTCTCCCGACACAACCACATTTTCAGAGAGGGCTACATCTTCAGAGACGACGACGACTTCTGACTTGTCGTTGTCGAGATGAGGTTGAATGGCAGCTGCCACCATGAACGGGCACATCTTGCCTCCTTCGCCACTGTGATGCTGCTCGATCTCCTCCAGCGAGGAGAACTGCTCGTCGCAGGCACCGCATTGGTAGACAACCGTGTCGTAATCCAGCTGCTCCTCCTCCATGGCGGCCTGCAAGAATGATTGCAATGACAATAAGGTACTGGCGACGGGTACTGCATCTACGCACAAGCAAGAGGTGTCTGCATGCATATATTGTGCACTGCTACCTAACCCAGCTCTTTCCATTTCTATTCCCCCTTTCATTTGAGGAGTAGGTTTTAGCCCGCGCTTCCACAGTGCAGGACACTATTCGCAAATTGGCCTTTCTGGCGTCAGCCTGCAGGTGATATCTGATATCAGTACGAATCCTTGTACAGTCGGATGCTTTATGACAGTAAACAGGGGAGCGCGTGCTGCTCAGTGCATCTCTGCTGAACAAGTTACTTCATGGCATCTAGAAATATGACGGCTGAGAATAAATTGTTTATCACGCAGTCGGACAGCGAAAAACAAATCTTTGAGTGTGTTCGCTGTGCTTTGCCACTTGATAATATGACCCACAACTGCACGTCTTCCCAGGAATAGCTTCCGGATATCGTGACGTAGCTGCCACAGCAGAAAACAGCGCAATCAACCGTAGTCAGGAAGTAAATCCTCCAAACGCACGAACTGTGAAAGTGTGCCATAGGCACGTTGAGCTGATGTTTGCCTCGCAAGCAGTAGCGCCGTCTCCTAAATCCTCGTGGTTCGGGGCGTCATTTCTTGTAGAAAAGACGCCCTTCATATCACGGGCCCGGTTCGTAGCATTCATATTACGCAAGTGTCGGCGCCCTGTTCGAGACACCAACAGCCTGTAGTATCACGAGTCAAGCACAGGCGCCCACACAAACAAGGCATCTAAGCTAACGTCATGATAACAAGGAAGAGCAGAATGAACAGTTTAAGTGGCGCAGACGAAAATACGTTAGTTGTTGATATTGCAGCAGACCAGTCAGATTGCAGATAATACAAATAGCAAGGAGGAACCAATGCATTCATCACAGCCGTCTTTCTTTACACCGTGTCTCAGTGTCAACCCCATAGATCGTTGGCACGGCATGCTGCAGGCGGTGGGCGATAACTGCCCCAGAAATGGCCACTCCTTACTAGGTGCCCTAGCGTGCGCTACAGGTAACTTTAGCAGGAAAAGTTCTGCCCTCACAGCGGCCTCCATGCGCTGCAACGTGCCTGTGCCATCGCTAAACAGCTCTGCATGTACTGAGCGGCACGCGTTCCCGTGTTTACTGTCATAAAGCTTCCGACTGTACGTGGGTACCGAGAGATATTCCGTCTCAACAGAGCGTAAGAACAGACTATCTACAATACGATACAAGCTTGCCACAGATAATTAATAACGCTGAAATAGAAGCTCGCATTGACACAACGAACACCGCAAGAAGCTGAGGTATTACAATTCCCGTTCGCGTTACGATCAGCGCAAGCTGCACCCTTCGGATGAATTAGCCCGAGTTCGCCACTAGAGATCCCCCGCAGGACATCCACTGAAAAGCTATCTTCGAGTTACATACGTAGTTTTGATTGACACAGCCGCCATCCTGACTGCCAAATGCAACGTTGAAATCTTATCTAAACGAAGCGCCTGCGGAGCGCCGGCCGTAATGCTCGCTGTCAATTCAACCGCCCTAACACAGATCGCCAATGCTACCAATCTCTTGGTGTCGATGAATTTTTCAGCGGCTAAGCTGCGCAGCGGAAACACTGGGCGTCCTGGCACCGGGCGGCGACGACGGTGCAACAGATACGCAGCAATTTAAAGCGAAGCTAGTTGAGAGGCAGGTACTTAACGCTTTCTCAGGCCGTGGAGCAGCTGCGAGGCAAAGGGACGTTCGGTTTTCTCTTCATCGACGAAGAGGTGGTTGAAGATCAAATGCCAACATTCGTTAATTTTACCCTTCCGCGACGCGCGAACTGTTTGGGAAATTAATTTACGCCTACTGACAGTCTTTGGAACCGCCAAAGGATTATATTTTAATAAATTATCTCCATGCGAAGGATAAGACAGCAAGGACAATGCCGACATGATTTCAGCAAGCGCATTGCCATCGCCCCATTAGGTTGCTGCTGGGAAAAAAATGGCAAGGCACGCGCACGGTGCGTCCCGCACGTGAGGCAATATTTGGTGCAGTTGAGGCACATAGCGTTAAATTTTCTGACCTTTTTGAGCGAGGTATCTACACCATTTCCGCATACAGACAACGGTGACGGCTTCGGTGATGAAGAGATAGGCCTACTCGGCGTTTTTCTTGGACGCTGCTGTTGCTGTCACGTGACTGGCTGAATTTATCTGCGCCATCTCAACTACGCGTAAAAAACGGAATAAAAAAATCGTTAGATTGAAAAATGCGGTGTTTCTCAGTAAGAGATAAACTCTGGACCTGCTGTTTGCATTATCCAACTGTTGGAAGTTCCAGGTTCCAGTACGTGGCACGACTACTCGTCGACGAGTGACGCGACGAGTGCAGAATATTTGCTGTTCTGTAGTCAGAACGTTTACAGAGATTTTTGCAGGATGGCATATGCTGATGGCGGCTACAGTTGCCAAAGCTTTCCAAACTAATCCTTCAGAGGAGCAAAGCACGAAATGTGTAGAGTTCGGTTCTTAAGATTCACGGATTCATGTGCGGTACGTAGTTCCTGTTTGAGAATGGCTTTTCTAGCGTGGCTGTATTCGTGTAACCTTCGGGGCCAATTTGCGCCTCAGCCATTCAAAGCAGTAACCAAAGTTTAAAGGCTCTGGAAGCACATTGTGACAGGTTTATAAATGACGTTAACGGTTTCGCAAAGCGTCGCCCGGCTAGCTCAGTCGGTAGAGCATGAGACTCTTAATCTCAGGGTCGTGGGTTCGAGCCCCA
Source organism: Haemaphysalis longicornis (assembly GCA_013339765.2). Taxonomy (NCBI): domain Eukaryota; kingdom Metazoa; phylum Arthropoda; class Arachnida; order Ixodida; family Ixodidae; genus Haemaphysalis; species Haemaphysalis longicornis. The sequence goes on along the minus strand of CM023453.1, from coordinate 95,568,198 downwards.
CGTTGGGCGCTGTCTTTTTTCTTTTTTTCTCTTGGGTTTTGAACATGTTTCTTTTTATGATTTTACCTGGTAGTTAGGCTTTCGCGTGTTTCCCACGTGGTTACTTGACGTAGCCTCGACTTGACGTAGTCGCGCTTCTCCGCGACGGTCGTCGCTTACACATCTTTGTGATCTAAAGGGCGTAAGTGCATGAGATTCCCATTTTGGATTCTTCGTTTTTATTTTTGACATTTAAATGGTTAGTTGGTCCTTCAACTAGATTATAGGTCTCAATGATTATTTTGTTTTTGCGCAGTGGCGCACCTTGGGGGGGGGGGGGGTGTAGGGGATTGTAACCCCCCCCCCCCCCCCTCCAGGGGTCTGTCACCTAATCCCCCTCCGCCTTCTTCCACCGAAACGACAACCGAAGTTGCCCGAGCGAAGTTAATGCAGTCCAGGATGCTTCTGTTGGACATTCCTAGTTAAATCTCGAAAAGTAATATTGTTTTACTGGTATTACACTTGAAGTAGTTTAACAAAAAAAAAAAAATAACGACAAAATTTCTTAGTAACAGAAAAAGTGTTCGTGCGTAGGAAATTTTAATTGCGTAAGAATCTCTGGGGGCGTTAAATTAATCCGTAGCCCCCCCCCCCCCCATCCCCCCACACACTTACGGCACGCCTCATAGCCCATGTTAAACCGCAATTACAATTTTAGCAGGGCCACATTATATTACTTTCTGAACTTTTGCGCGCAATCACGAGATTTGAATCATTCAATGACTTCTAAAAAAATGGACGCCGAAATTTCCCATAGGCCGGCACCCAGACTGGTCGACCGCTTGCCTTCGAGCTCAAATCATATGTAATAAGATAAGGCAGAATTTATTTTATTTCATTTAAAAGCTATAAAACTGTTTCTTTTAATGCCCAGCCCGGTACGAGCTGACAACTCGTACTCGTACATTCCAACAACCCATGGTTTAACAAACACTTCAAAGCCCTGCTTAACCGTCTTTATAGGCGAGCCAAGTCTAACTAACAACCCTGAGGCATGGGATAAATACTACATTAGTTCCAAACAGTACCTCAACGAAGTGGCGGCTGCTAAGCGCCAATTTTTCTCCACAGACCTGCTCTCAATGCTCCAAACTAATCCCAACAAATTTTGGCGTACCCTGTCCTCAAAATTTCAACCCAGCCAAATCGAACTAGTCAATTCAGATGGTAATCCTGTAAGTCCAGACAAGTGTGCCTCAGCATTTATTAACTATTATCACGTCGGTTTTTGCGGACCATCCTACCACTCCCACCCTACCAGTCTCGCATCCTTCGCCCCAGCCAATGCCTGAACTACTAATCTCTCCTGAGGGCATATCTAAATTGATTAACTCTCTCAAGCTCTCCTCCTCCGCCGGTTGTGACCTTATCAATAGCAAACTACTTAAAGGTACCATAGTATTCTCTAGCGAGATCCTCTGCATAATTTTCACTCAATCATTAAAAACAGGTGACATACCAGACGACTGGAAAAAAGCCCAAATTATTCCTACCTTGAAGTCAGGTGATCGTGCAATCCCCTCCGATTTCACTGACATGCATTCCATGCAAGCTACTTGAGCATATCATAGCCACTAGCATTATATGACTCACCTAGACTATATTAACTTCTTTTACCCGCATCAACATGGCTACCTGCAAACTACTATGTTGCGAAACCCAGCCAGCAGAGTTCACCCACGACGTTCTCCACGAAATGGATAACAACCTCCAAGTGGATGCCATCTTTCTGGACTTCGCCAAAGCATTTGACCGTGTCCCACATGATCTACTAGCTAAGCTATCCGTCCTGGGTCTTCCCCCTAACCTTATCTCTTGGATCAAACATTTCTTAGAAAACAGGAAACTATTCACCACCGCCAATAACTGCAACTCTCCACTCGCCGATGTTTTGTCGGGTGTTCCCTAGGGTGCATGTCCATCCCCTCTCCTCTTTCTTATCTACATAAATGACCTTCCACGTAACATAATAACAAAATTAAGTCTTTTTGCGGACGACTGCGTTGTTTATTCGACCATCCACAGCCCGGAAGAGTCCGATACCCTCCAGCAAGATCTTAATACGATTTCAACTTGGTGCGAATCCTCACTCATGCCTCTAAATCTAGCTAAATGCAGGCTATCGTCAGTCACACGCAAAAAGAGCCTTTCTTCTTACTCTTACAAAATTAATTCTGTTCCAGTTGACCGGACCTCAACTTACAAATATCTCGGTGTTCACATGACCTCCTCCTTGTCCTGGACTAAACATGTGGAAACAATCCGCGCAGACGCCTCACGGGCTCTCGGCTACTTACGTAGGAACTATAATAGATATATATATATATATATATATATATATATATATATATATATATATATATATATATATATATATATATATAGTATATATATATTTTAATATATATATATATTATATATATTAAAACTAGCTTATCTTACATTCATCAGACCCAAACTCGGATACGCTTCTTCCATTTGGAACCGTTCGCAAAACCCAACCTTACAAACAAATTAAAAGCTGTCCAGAACCGAGCTGCCCGCTTTATACGTAATCAATATTCTAACAACATTAGCGTGAGTGCCCTTAAACAATCATTATCCCTCCCTTCGCTCGCTTCGCGTCGAACCATCTCCCGTCTTTGCTTACTCCATTGTTTCTTTCATCACCCACGACTGAGCCACCCTTTGCTAAAACCTCCACCGAGAACGGCATCCCGCCTAAACCACAGCCACCCAACAGCACGCATCGCTGGTCGCACTTCAGCTATGAATAACTCCTTTTTTCCACATTCTATCATACTTTGGAACACGTTGCCTCACGAAATCGCTACCTGTTCAAACCGCTCAACCTTTCGCGAAAAACTAAATCGCTACATACAGTAACTCCTTTCCCTATTTTATCGCTCGCCAATCACCTCCACTCCGCCCTCCAAAATTATGTACTCCGCAAATTATCCTTCTGTTGCTCCATCTAGTAAACGAATGCATATGTGTCTGCCCTGCTGCCCTAGCTCCTCTTTTATTGTATATGCTCGCCTTTGTGTATGCTCACTTTGTCTTTCAGCTCGCCTCTGTGTACCCTGTACGCAGATTTTTTTTCTTTTTCTTTTGGAAATTTTTTTTTACCATTCCTGCTGTTACTTGTATTCTTCGGTGTTCACTGTGTGCTTTATTCAACCTGTTATTATTGCCCCCTCCCCCCCTCTTATTGTAATGCCTTCGGGCTTTTAAGGTGACAATAAATGAAATGAAAGTAACAGAAATAACCCTCTCTCTCCCGTTAAATAAAAAAAAGGTTCGGTTTTCCTTTCGTGTATATCGCCTGAATTTAAAACATCATAGCGAGGAAAGCGGCAACACTTCGTGCGCAGTCAGGAAAACTAGCGAACACAGAAATGATGTCGTGCTGAATAGGCTTTCGGAAATATGGGTTAATTTGTCTACTCAGCGCGCATCGCGCCAGCCTTCGGTCACTTGCAGGCAGATAGAATTTGAGTAAAATTTCGCATTTAGACGTATTTAGAGTTCCGGCTCTATCTTTTTTGCTCTATACACTGGCTTTGCCGTGTAAACCATATTGTACAGTTGGTAGACAAGGGAACAAACTTTTTTTGTATCTGCTATAGCAGCGAATAATGGTCCACTGTATTGCAAAGTTTATTTTTTCTTTCTGCTTAAAGGTGTTGTGCCACCAAATTTTAAGTCTGTAAAAAGCCTGCTGTAGGCTTCCTCTGCATGCAACGACCCTCAACACGAAGTGCTGGGTACAGCGCGCTTAATATATATTTTAATTCGCTTCTAAAAATTACCTAAATGCTCTTCTGGAAATCGGGACATCGCTAGCGCCACTAACCATGACGTCAGTGAATTGCCAGCGCAGCAAAGTTTGTGACGTCATACAACGCTAGCGACCCGAGCGACGTGAACGTGAACTCCAGTTACCACAGTTTGTTTGGTCGCTTGGTCGTATCGGAAAACGATACGACGGCGACGACGACGCGACGCGACGCCGACGAGTCGTTAAAAACATCGGCCAACTGCCGAATTGCCAGACCGCGTTGTCACACCATGCCGACGGCGACACAACACGTCGGCCGATGGAAAGTCGCCGTAGTGTGACTGACTCGCCGACCGAAGACGCCAACAAAAACCGGTCGCCTGACTGGTCGCCACGACGCGTCGTCAATCGACCGAGAAGCGAAAACTGCGCCCCGACAACATTCGTGCCGCAATGAACGCGGCTCTATTTTGTTTAGTTTCTGGAGGGTAATAAACTCAGTAAGTTCCATGAAGCCCATACACTCAAACACTAGCGCTAATGCGATCCGTATTTTGGCGTTCGACGCTTCGGCCGTGCTCTTCGGCGGACGCCGCTACCCCGGAATTCGTGTGCGATCGGCTCGGCCTGTAGAAATATAAAGTCAGTTTCGTGCAGAAGAACAGTTACGTAGGGTAATTTGGGTAATAAGGAGATCACTATCGGCAAAGGTTTTTAACGTAAAACGTAAAACCAAAGTACGGCAAGCACTATCCCTTCAGTGCAAATCGCAGTCGCAGCCGGGCACACTTATTTTTGGCGAGCGCTTTCGCAGAAGAGCAGAGTTGATGGCGATAAGCTGTCCGCGGGGGCTTCGCGGAACCTTGCTGCACAAGCGCTATTTAAAAATGGTGAGTTACAAGCCAGGAATTCTGTAAACTAGCTAGTAAACACCGACGTACGACTACCAAGGATGGGCCTCCATCTAGTACACCGGCTATATCGCCTAGTGGGAATTCGCTTGTTCGCTGGCTCAGTGGTCTCGCGCGTTCCGCCCATCCGGTCAACGTTGCCGGTTCGATTCGCGGCGGGGGAGCTTTTTTTTTTTTTTTTTTTTTTTTTTTGAGCGTTTTTTTAGCATTTTATGGTTTGCAAATCCATGGTTTTCATTTGTCTGCATCCGAGGATGCAGACAAAGAATCCGCGTCGGAACTGTCGCGGCTTGACGTGACGAGTCGGCGTGTTTACTTCCGTGGTGAAGCACGTATGCGGGGGAGCAGACGCCGCAGTAAAGTCGCAACGTACCGCAGCGCCGCCGTGGCAGAGCCTCCTCGCAATGACGTCACTGCTTGAATCGGCGCCCAGAAACCGAAACCGAATCCTGTTCCCATGAATCGTGCGATAATAAATTTTTCACTCAGAATATGTGCGTGTGAGAGCATGTATCATGCTTTCTAACGAATTATAAAACGTTTGCAACAAAGAATGCACAAGCAACAAATTTGGTGGCACAACACCTTTAAGGGTCACGAGGAGGGTCACGAGGAGACCGCATGGGTTTTACGCTTTGCTTGACTTCATCCGAAAAGAAGGTATTCAGGAGTGCTTTATTTGTATTTCCCTGCCACCCTGATCATCCCTTCCTTCCCATTCTACTTCCAAACTCGGGACCGACGCTTCGGGAAATAGCAAAAAGGCTTCCCGTGTCATCTTTAGTTGTTGTGTAAAGGTGTGTCCATTATTATATTCCTCCTGCAGGCGAATTATATATTTTATTGCGGCGGCTTTGACGCTTAATATTTTCGTGTGAAAAATAAGAAAAACTCGACAACTATGCATATACTCTTTTATATTCTTCATTTATTTTTATTCTTTATATTTATTTATAATATTTAGTTGTATGTATATTTACTGCAATCTTCTTATTTATATATTATTATATATTATATTTCTTGTGAAAAACAAATCTAAAAAAACCCTCACACCCTCCCTTGCGAGAGAAAAATTCTGTTTTCGCTCATGGTTTGGGCGTAAGTTTGTCGACCAGCGGGTCCGTTGGAATTGGCACTGACGTTCACCGACATCCGATGGTATACGGCTGGCGTACATTTAGAAAGCGTTATTTGTTCCATAGCCCCTTTTAGCGTCGGAAAACGAGATGCTTCGCAGTGGATGAACTACACGCGGGTAGTTCTGGCCGCGAGCGCTGGTCGGCTGTTACACGAAAGGTGTTCGGAACCAGTGAATTTTATGAACTTGGCACTGAGGAAGTCCTAATAGTTCAACATTGTGCGTCCCATGTCTTTAATACGACTTTTTGATTTGTGCGCAGGTCAGTATTCTTGAACTGTGCGGACGCCTGTCATTCGTAATATTTTAGCGAGAAGAAGACGGAGAAGCATAGGTGACCGGTAAAAAGCGCAAAGGCTCATGGGTACATTGTTTTCTCCAGCGGAGTGCCGCCACTTCCGGTTGGGGAGCTCTCCTGGCCTCCCGTACGCCGTCGGCCATGTGTGCTTCTTGTTTATCTGTTTCCACCGGGGAAAAAAAACGCTCATGCATCGGGAATTCCATAAATAACAACGCTTGACCCTACTTGGCGTTCATCTTACAGGTAAGAACCCCGTGACACAAAATTACGCCCACCTCCCCTCGCGGGAACCCTGGTGTGATGCGACGCTGAGGGGGGTTCAAGCGCAACGGAGAGCAACCGTCGACCGAAAGGCCGCCGGAGAGCAGCACACCGGTTATATGCGCAGCGCGCCCGAAGGAGAGGACACCGTGGAGAGAGAGAGCACTGCACATGCGCAGCACCGCGCGCAGCGCCGCCCACCGGCGGAGTGAGAGCGCGCTGGGCCGCACACCCGTAGATGTTGAGAGAGAGTGTTCGCTCTCACCTGGGCACGCGCCGGCGCCAGTGCGTCTACCGCGGCTATGACGCAACACAATCCACTTTAATCCAATCCAATCTAATCTAATCCAATCCGATCCAACCCAATTCAATCCAAGCCAAGCCAAACCAATCGAATCCAATCCAATGCCCCTCGCGAGAGAGGGTTCGCTATCGGAGAGGAGAGGAGGAGAGTGGAGGATAGACGCAGCCTTGCGGACAACAACGGACGCACGCAGGAAGGACAGGGCCACCGACAAGAGATGCTATCAGCGTCGCATCTAATAAACAACACGCACACGCGCGCCTAAAAGCCGCCGGCGTACGAGAAGGCAGGAGAGATCTCGAACCGGAAGTGGTGGGGAGCAGACGACGCACCCGTGAGCCTTTGCGCTTTTTACCGGTCACACATTGTCCTTCCATTGCACCCGCAAGGGACCATCCTACCTGCTATAAAGGGTGCTTGCTTTCAGCAAACTTTTCACGCCGACATGTGATCCATTTCTTCAGTTTAATCTGTGAAGCCACTCCGCGCTCACAACATCACCTCCCGTGTCGTGTGGTACAGACTTCGATCAAATTTTTGGTACCGCAAAAAAAAAAAAAAAAAAAAAACCTTGCAAGCATTTTTGTCATTGGTCCTTTTTTTTTCGAGTGGTTGCTGTAGTCGTGGGACAGCGAGGAACACGCTATCGTAACTGCAAATGCGACGCTTTAAGACACTGCCGCGATTAAAGGAGAAATAAACAAGAACACTGCACTGAAACAAATAACTGGGTCCTTGTGACTTTGAGGTGGACGACACGCGCTGCTCATCGAAAATAATGGCAACGTGACGGCTGCAGACCCACAAGGAACCGATATTGTTTTGGAAGCGCCAATCGAAGAGCGTGCAATAAAGTTTTAACGTGCTCTTAATTAAAAAAAAAAACGACGTCCATGCACTCAGTCGGTTAACCAGCGAGGCTGTAGCGTGGGGCCAGTGTTTAAGCATGTGTTAGTCCTTAAATGTTTCAATAAAGAATTTTTAATTATACGTTGCGTCTCTGTGGCGTTTTCTTTCATTCCCGTTCTTTTCGCTGCCTTCTTTTCTTTAAGCTGCCTTCTCCTCGGCATTACGTATGACTCGTAGCCTACGCTTTTCGAAGTAACGTGCCGCCGTTGTTTTCCATTGCCGCATGGTTGGGATAAGACATAACCATGGTTAACCATGGAGGGTGCACCCTTAGCTCGGAGCACGGAGGCGCTGACGGCGCCCATATATGGTACAACGGGGTCCTTCGAAGGACTCTGGTACAACTTAAAGGGGCACTGACACAAAATTTTGAAGGCGAGATAACTTCGGAGATAGATTGGTGGGAACTAATGTATACATCATCTGCAAAATATCAGCGGCGAATACAGCCTAGAACATATTTAAAATCAATTTTAAAGTGTGCGAAACGCAACCGAGCAGCCAGCAGAGGACCACGCGCAATCGACATCCCGAGGGTATTGTGCAAATAAACAACATACAAACACGTCACGAGTTTGTGTTTGCCGCTTCCGCACTGCCGGCGTTTTTCGCCGGATCGCCCGGCTCGCCGCCCTAATCGGAGGGCCGGAGGGCGGAGCTTCTGCTCTCGAGAACGAACGACCCGATCGTTGGCGGCGCAGGCGCCGTGATTTCGTCAGCTAATCGGGCAGCTGGCCGCGACCAAAGTTCTACAGCGATTCCAGGCACTCTGTTTCTTTTATTTTTATTACCATTGGATGCGAAAACGCGCCGGAGGCACGAAAAGCCCACTGAGCTAGCCGCACGGTCGCTGTGCAGGCGGCGGCCACGGCCGCGAAGTGGCCCAGGCCGGCGCAGGTAGCTCGAGTGATAGCTTGTTACCGCTGCACGAAATTGTCCCCAAGTCCCGACCATGGTGGCTTACATGAGAAAGGAGTTAATGATGCGATGGCGGGTTACATTAAAAATTGTCATCTGCACCGCTTGCGAGAGCGGCACTCGAATATCCGCCGCAATGCTAAGCCGAACACATCTGTAGGCGGACCTGTAGGCAGACCGGCCGGCTTCTCCCAGCGCGCGTCTTGCCACCCACCGTCTCGAGCGTCGCGCGTCGTTCTTTAGCCGCGGTAGCATTTGCACTCGCAGCGCCTGCGTCACATCCACGGTCGCTTTTTAATTAAGCGCCTCACTAGATCAGTACGTGAGGGCATTCGCAGAAACTGCCGTCGATGCGGATTCGACAGTGGTACGGCAGCTCTGCTCTGTGATATCCCTCCGACGGTCACGTGGTCAGCTTTGTTCACACAAAATCCACAAAATCCATCGTTTTGCGGCACTCGCTGAAACCGAAACTGCGACTGGCCGCATTTAAAATGCCTGTAGTTAAACAACCGTCGCACGCTGAAGCAAATGAGGTTTCTACAGGTTATAAGTAGGTCACTAGCTACTTATCGCAACAAAAAATACAAGATGCAAAGTTTTTGTGTCAGCTGCCCCTTTAAGAATGGTACCGATGATGATGATGATGATTGCTATTGGTTTCCCCTTTGTAGCAGGGTGATGATGTGTCATCTTACCAAAAAGGACTTATACCCCTGCTACACTAGCGTCCGAATATCATTTGAACCAAATTTCATTTGACTGAAATGCCAAGTTGTGCTGCTACACTAGGCAAGGTAAATATAACTGGTAGCGAAGTTTCCATAGAAGCCCATACGTTCAGAAAATGGCGGCTCTTTAGCTGCTCATGGGGCTTAGCGCCATCTGTGTGAGGAGGGAACACTTCCGGCGGAACAAAAAATAAACAGGATGTGACGCAAGATCCGGTCAGAAAAGGACGTCATTTTGGTGGCATTAGCGGAAAAATTTCACTTCAAAATAGCCTTAGGAGGCCTCTGATCGCTGAGGGCTCATGTCATTGCCATCTGACGCAAGTTGGCGAGGCCTTGGCGTGTGTGCTTTAGAGAAACGTACTTTAGCATACTGTCGTATGATTCGCCTCGCTGTTTGTAAAAACATCTTGCATCTTCTCTGAACCTTTATTCTGTATTCATGCCTTCCACTGCTGTATAAAAGCAATCAGTTGCTTATTTTGATTGCAGTGGGGGGCAAACGAACCCCCCCCCCCCTCCCCCGACCACAATTTGTTTTCTGCCTTGGGACACAGAGCACAAAATGACACTTGACCACTCTCCCCGGCCCCCCTTTCATATAAAAAACGCGCCCACTCCTTACCCCGATACCAATTTCTACCAACGCCACTGCTGGGTTTAATTGCGTCGCACATACGCAGGTTGCGTGCGTACCTTAAGTATAGATCAAGGTTATATAATGCTTGCTCAGTTTGTGTACTTCTGTTCTAAGAGAAGAAATAACGCATAGTCATGCTATAATCAAGACATTTGAATTTTATTCCAGGATAAACATAAAACAAATTTACCCCACTGCACAAAATCAGCACGTATACAATAAGTACAAAATGTTCGTGGGCACTACATGCATTATGATTTTCCTTAGTCGCCGAAAAATTGACTTTACCCGTAACACATAGCATAATGAGCAATGAAAGTGTCAACAGCAGAACTACTTCGAAACAAGAGGACAGAACTAGGCACTGCATCTTGACGCAGAAAACCGGGCCGCAGGAATGCCGATTCACGAAAGTGCAGCGACCACACCGCAGCTGCACCAGCGTCTTATCAAGTAGACATGGGTTTCTACAGAAGATCACTCAGCATTCAGGCCTGCAATTTCCTGGTTGCATTATTAGGCAAGTATCGAAACAGATAAGTAAAAAGAGGAAAAAGGGATCAATGCAAACGAAAGCGACGGAAGTATCTAAAAGCACATAGCAGGAAAGATCTGGCAGCAGCGCAGCACGGAGCAGCAAAACACAGTACTGCGATGGAAATAATGCTTGCGCATACAAGTGCAGGATGCAACGAGCACTACAAGCATTGTAATGCAATAATTAAGAGGACACTGAGATAGACAATTAAAGCGAATCGTTTAAATTCGAGTGGTACTACGCTGAAAAGTCCTAGAGTAATTGACACCACTTGCTCCGAGCCAGCCTGAGGTGAAATCAAGAGATAACTGTGACATAACAAAGCTTTAGACCCATTTTTTTTCGAAGCACCACCACGTCCCCTTACACAACCCCCGTGCACGTATTAACAGTACTATAGGGACCGGGCGGCCGTTGTATGGCACCGCCGTCGCTTCAGCGAACAGCGCCGCCCGTGGGGAACCGCTCGTCAGTGGAATGCCGGTGGCGGTCGGCGCAGCGTTATTGTGCATGGCTTTCTGTCGTTTTTCTGCGATGCGGCTTGCAAAGCGTACATAACCACAATGACTTTTATCAGATCGGTAAATCTTGAGCGTGGATGTTACCTTTACGAGGCATGCCATGTGTTTTATTTACGCCCATACTCAGTATTTACAAATAGCAGACGACGCTCGATGCGCCAAGCTGGAAGTCAAGCTGGAAGTGAAAGTTCGTTGCTTCGTGCAATTTTTTCTTGCCTGCATGCAGCTTCGCGTATCGAGGTGTATATTGCAGAAATGCTCCCACAAAGCCGGTGTGTGCAACCGATCCAGGAATGCTGCGGCGCTGGCCTTCCTGGCATTCCTTTTTTTTGGCAGTTGATGACAAAACGGCGTCGACGTCGTGCACAAGCGAAAGGCAAAGTTGGGGGGTGCCTTCTAAGATTGACCTCAAAATAGAAATTTTGATGGACGATGTTTCCGTAACTTCATTACCTACGGCTAAAACGTGTTTAATTTCACAGAAATGCTCTTACTACAGTCATCGGGAATCATTGATAGAAATAAATACCGCATGATAGTCGAACGTTATTGCTTGTCGTGGAGAAGCATTGATTTATAAGAATTGCAATGGTTGCTGGCTAGTAAGAAAATGGTTTTTCAAAGACCAATTCCTGCGTGGCTGAGGGACGCAAGACAGGGGGGTGCCCGAAGCCTGTACTCAGCTTCACATTTGAATGCTGCGGTTACAAGCTGCTACCCTACGCTTGAAAAATCATGGACTCCTCCGTGTAACGACGATGATGGTTTATCGCAAAGCTTTCTCGTATGGGTTTCCTTGGTTGTCTTCTGGATTTAAACTTTGACTAGTAGAGCTTCGAATTTCACCAGCACGCAGTTTGGTCTTTTGATAGCAGCGTCTTTGACTTTTACCATTTTCCATTCATTTCGCGCGAAGAAAGCTTTGCGTTCAACCATCGTAATCTTTAGACGAGGGGCTAGATGATTTTGCTGTTTAATTTTGAACTGCCATGCACCCCTCTCCAAACCTAAACTTTTTCCAGCGTATCGGAAATGTGTCTGTGCTGGAGGACTCGAGCTGATGGACCGATATTTGAGGCAACTAATCGCGCGTTTTTGGTGTCGTCACAAGGCATTACATGATTTTTTAGGTACTCTGTAAAGAATGCTTAAGCATTAAAAAACACCGGCTGACGTTAAAACTGCCAAATTTTTTAACTATCGGTGCCAGCCTTTATGCTACGCAGGTGGTAAAACGGGAAGGGGAGGAGGGATGGTTTGTGGCTTGGGCTGCTGGGTGGGTGAATAACTTTGGCACTTGATAAAATGACCACCACACCACCACAAACGTGGGAGTTCCACTTCGGCTTTCAGGCTCCCATGCTGTCACAGTGTCGCTCACCCAAACCGAAGGCACAAAGCTCGCGGTTTCAGAAAGCGTAAACTACCGCAACGTTTCTACGGCTACACGGTAATCCATATCGTACAGAAATGCCTTTCTCTTCAAAGCACACGTATCGAGGTATTCCAGCGCTCAGGCTGACGCGGAAACCGTAGTCATTGAAACCAGTGAAGACAATTTAAAGTGGTAGAAATGAATACTAATATACCTTATAGTTTTATTCCTACTCAGATCGCGGGGAGCCATGGGCGCAGAGCGCTGCAAAAAGTGCTCATGTCAATGTAGCCCATTCCCAACCTTAGAAGCATCCAATAAGTTTGCGTAGCCGTTAGTGCATTTAAGAAGAAATGAATATTAATAATAGTGGTTTTATTCGTACTCAGAACGGGTGGAACCAAGCGCAAATCACTGCAAAAAGCGCTCATGCCATTGCAGCCGATACCCAACTTTAGAAGCGTCCGACAAGTTTACGTAGTCGTTATTGCATCTAAGAACCCAACACATCTGTCTAGACTGCGTTTATCTCACATGTCCGCTCACAACTTCGCCAAAACATTCAAAGCACCGAAGCAAACACGACAAAAACAACGGGAGGCTGTGTAGTCCAATACACTGGCTCATTCCACTGACGAGGGGAGCGCCGAGTGGTGGCGCCACTCGTCCAGCTGCCCGGTCCCTATAGTTTCGCGTTACCTGTGGAAATGAGAGGAACAAGGTGCAGTAAAACGCCAGGCGTACGGGAGTTGCTGTTGCAACCTTGTACAGCACATCGTTTCCGTAGGTACCGAGGAAAGCGCTCCGCTCCAACCATTGGCAGCATCGTCCCGTAGTTCACCGTGCCCGCCGGGCATGGTACTAAACGAGTTCACCGACGATACAACGCACCTCGAAACTCCACGCACAGCAAGAATGAAGTGCACAACGCCGACCGAGGAGTGACCTCAGTGAGATGGTGGCGCCACCGCGCGGCGACCAAACGCAGCATATGAAGCTCTCCTATTGAGTTACGGAGCAGTTTCCTGACCAGTAAAGCAATGAAGGACTCCGGTATTATATAAAGCGTAGGTCTAAAATTCACAGAAGGATCACAGTGTACACATAAACGCAGTAATTCATACGCGTGAAGTTTCATCAGTTACACTACTATGGCGAAATTACGTATGAATGTATTTTTGTTTGTAATTGTTTTTCATTTGTACTTTTAGGGGAACATGTACACATATATTTCAAACCCTTAATTATATATCAGTATTGCAAGCGTTTTGCTTAAGTAACACTCCTTTGACCTGTTTTTTAAACGTAAGTTCACTGGCGTCGAAGTTTAATTTTTCTCCAAATTTATTTGATATGTCAGTTGACTGGCACAGGAAGGATTGCTCACCATAGTTCGTTCTTACTTCTCGTTCTTACTTTTCGTCATTCGGGGCGAAGGAACTGGGATTCTGCCAGGGGGTCTTTGCCGTACGTTTCACTCATTCATCCTGGTATCAGGCCGTCTGCCGTGTTAGACATCATTTGGCCCGGCTGGATTCCTCTGTCAAGTATATGCGCGCCTAGCTCATTGCTTCGTCTGTACCACTTTCTTTCTTCGTGTTTCAATCAATGGTGTTCGTTTTTACCGTATTTTATTTTTTTCTATAATCTCATTAGCTTTATTTCTCTAGTCATCTACTGCCAATTCATTCTAATATTTAAATATTTTTCTTTCCCCACAAAAATTACATAATTTTTTTCGATAGGGTGCCCATTTCGTGGCCAATCCACCTGAGTGTGTACGCGCCATTTCAGTGGAACCACCACCACCAACCAACGTCATGGCTCAACCAACCTCCCGTGCTCTCTGTTAACAGCTATTTTAACGGAGTATTTATTGAAGCATCCTGTGTCTTCTGTGATTCATACAGATGCATCTTGAAATTGCGAGAAAGCTGGAATTGGTATGTTTTCTCAACCTCTAGTATGGAGTTAGTCGCTACGGATCCCGGACTACACGCCGAATTTTATGGCATAATTTTTAGCAACAGCTCTCGCTCTATGTAAAGTACCGCAAATGTGTCAGAAATCATCATATTATCTGATCGAATGTCAGTTACATCAGCACTAACTCGCTCTTCTGATTCACCATTGTACCGCACATTGCTGCTTTTTGTTCCGTGGCACATGAAGGAGGTACGTTTGGAATGGACCTTTGGCCATACGGACATGAGGGGCAACGAGTTAGCGGACAGCCTTGGTAATCTCGCTGTCACAGCTCTTGTTCAATTCGGCATCCCTAATCAGAATCTTTTTGGATCCTCAAGATTATGCAGATATTGCCCTCTAGACGCTACTCATTCAGAGTACAAACATAAAGTTCGGATTGAATGTTCACGTTTCTGGTTCGTGGCAATGTGAAGTGACTTTCACCCATTGGCAGATCTAGAGGGGGGTCCGTATGTCCTGACCCTCACCCCCTCCCTTAATTTTTGAATTTGTGTTGCCAAGAACATGACCACTGAAGTCGTAGATAAAGTCAAGTGTATGTTTTTTTTCTATTTCTTGTATTCTCAAAATTTCGGTGAAATAAAAACGCCACTATCCTCCTCATCCTCCTCGTTCACCACCACGACCCCCCCCCCCACCACCACCATTATCATAATCATCATCATCAGAAGCAGCAGCACTGATAAAAGCTGAACCCTCCTAAGAAAGAACCTTCACCCCCCTCTGCTTTTAGCGAGCTGTGGTGCAGGTTTGCGAGGCTAAATTTATATCTTTAGATCAGGGTTTTTCTTTACGAAACTATGTGTGCGCCGCCATGTCCCGGAATCAGTGGAACATTTATTTCTCACCTGTCGCCGCTTTTGGGCAGCTTTACAGCTGCTTTTGAAGGAGCTAATTGAGAGTATTGGGGTTGACCCTACAGGTTCCACTTATGTATTCGGGCAACAAATTTGGGGTAGGCAAAAATGGAGATATATAATAATATTTAAGCTTACCTTTCGGCTGCAGGTCGTTTAAATTACTAAAGGATACTTAATTAATGGGTTATTGGGGTTTCAATTATATACATGCAAATTTCATTTCTCGGCCTTCTTTCTGGAAAAAAATGAGTGTTTTAATGTCCTATTGAATTAAAAAAAGTGATTTAGCCGTGGCCAATTCCCCTGTAGGTACGTACCAAAAACATCCAGTGCCTCATCATCACCATCATCAACCAACCTACCAGCTGCAAGTCGGGCCCCCAGAACAGCCACTGGTCGCCTCCCGACCTTTTTCCATGCGCCCTCCCAGCTGCCGGCGGCGCAGACCCAACGGCAATGAGGTGAACAACGTGCCGAGAGATCCCACCGATCTCTGCACTATTAGACAAGTCTGTGCCTCGAACCTGGACGAGAAGATCGACGTCATCACGCACCTCGTCCAGCAGAACGACTACGCAGCACTGGACACGGAGTTTTCCGGCGTTCTGGTGAGGCCCGCGGACACTCGGCTGAAACCATCGGCTTACCATTACTTCTTGGGGCGGGAAAGTGGGATTAGGATGGAGCTCGTCCAGCTGGGATTGAGTTTCATTGACCAGAACGGCAGCGAGCGCCAGATTGCTGCCCGTGGCAATTTAACTTCAGTTTAACTTCGAAGAGAACATCTCGGAGGAAGACTCCATCCGCTTTCTAAGTGCATAAGGCATCACATTTGGCAGACATCAAAGAGATGGCATCGGCATGAACGAGTTTGCTGAGCGGTGCACAACATTCGGCGTTATAATCTCGGGTCGTGTCAAGTGCCTGGCCTTTCACCGAGCGTACGACTTCGGGTACCTGCTCAAAGGGCTTATTGAAAAGGACTTGCCACCGAAGAATACTGACTTCCTCGAGCTGCATGACATGTATTTTCCAACCATCTACGACATAAAGTGCATCATGAGTGACTACCCGGTTCCTGGGGAGGCCTGGAAAATTTGGCGAGTACCCTGGAAGTCGACAGATTCTGGAGACAACACCAAACAGAGAGCGACAGCATGCTTTCCGGTGCGGTCTTGTTACGCACGCGGCGAGTCTACTTTTCTGGAAGAATGGATGGGAATACTCAGGGCACACATTAGTCCATAGTATGCGGCACTGCTCATTTGAGCAGCTTGAACTTTGCCACATGATTCCACAGAGTCGTAGACCGAACGTGAGTTCTTGGACTTACCAGAGAACCCCAGGGACTTTCAACGCGATCGTATTGACTATTCGTAGCAATAGCAGGTGCTCCTGTTGTGCGCAGTCCCACTATAATTGTGGAACTTAGAGTGTGTGCTCGGTTTAAAATACACAGCACAGTCCTCAGATATTTTCTAGTTAAAATTTTCCTTCCTAGGTTGCATCGTGCTTAGGTGTCATTCCTTTGCGGTATTCTCCTTCGACTTCAGGGATGTTTAATGTGGTATTGTAGTATTTTACGATTGCAATCTCCAGTGGCAGTTTTTCGCCGCCTTGTCTCGTCTCGAATACCACAGCTCCTCTATTTTTCCCCGCGATTGTTCCTCGAAGGTCCTACGCGAATACACGGAGGGTTAATCTGTCTGTGTAAAGCAAAAATTTGGCTCATAGACTATCAGTACCTGATCGTCCGCGGACTGCCCGAGACACGATTCGGCGCTTGATTTTCCCATGTATTCATATGGGGCTTCCTGAGAAGTTCAGAGACGGCCACCAAAGGCACTGCATGGCGAGTGGTGCATCCAACCATGCTCTAAAGTCTTTGGGCGCGCCCGCTGAGCAGTCACCAACCTGTTCATGCACTTCTAGAGCTGGATTTTCGGGTTGAGGATGACGACAGGGCTGGCTTGGCTGAATAATTAGTCCCTCTTCACTGTCACCTGCTTTGGGCTGTTCCTGGTGCACGAGAACACTGCTGTCACTTTCAGAGCTATTGTCTTCTTCTGACAATAGTCTGACGCAGTGTCTGACCGCAGTATCATTGTCGCTCATCAAACGTTTCGCGCTGGAGGAATCAATGTCATGGTCAGAAACCGCACAGTATTTACCTGTAATTGTTTCCACTTCCATATTTTTTCTCCTACTCTTTTGGCGCGACGAAAGCGCTGAAAACGCCCTTTTTTCTTCTCAGCGAGCTCATACTTAGCACTCGAGCCAAGTGCGCTGCCAGAGAAAATAGAGCGCTCGCCCCTCCCAACAGCCTCCTTTCTCAACCTCAATGCCATCTGTGCATGCGCCAATCGTGGTTCCCGCAACACGAGAAAGCCTAAAATGCGGCTACAATAGGCTGGTTTTACACGTTCGTATTCAAAAGAGGAGCACACAACTGCAACACTAGAACATCGTGGCAATATTTCTGATTTAAACATTGTTGTCTGAAGAACGATTGAGATCCTAGCATAGAGTTCTTGATGAGAAGTTCTCTCCGCTGGTAACATGGTGCATAGATCAAGATAAAAAGGTAAAGGAAGTGTTAGTACACGCGCATCCTAATTCGTTTTCTCATGTTACCTCTTGTATCAAGGACTACTGCAGGTGCGCAACAGAGATACCATGTCTTCAATCGTGCTGTAGCTTCGGATATACCGCGTATGGCGCATCTGCCTATAGACTATAAATGTCCATGCCTATAGGCCTCCTTTATATCTTTTTATTCCAGCCAATCGCAACACGAGGCGGCACTGCGAATGATTCTTGATGCATCAAAACATCTCAACTTGCATTTCTTGCTCCCTCTATTACCTCAAATCTGTGTACTTACAGGCTACACTCAACTAGCACAGAACCACCAGCTATGCCTTCTTGGCAATAAGATTCCACAAATGCGGCCGACTCGCTTGCCTCAATTTGCGGAAAACATCTCTATGGCACACGAAGACGATCATTCACACATCGTCCAGTTTGTCCTGTATACGAGCCACGTGCGCACGCTATCACCGTAAAATTCGCTACCGGTAGTAACCATGCCACATATGTTGCTTCATACGCGAGCGGGTCCTCATGCGAGCCCTTGTTTGAGCATTGTCATGTCCTTAAGCGCTATGGTGACCAGAGAACACCCAAGATCTTTGAAGCTTTTAAATGCAGAGCATTTCTTAGCCTCGCCTCTTCCTGCGTCGGACGGTGTCCACAGCTCCGCGTCCGCAGCAGGTGCGCCTCTCCTCCTTTTCTCCTCTCTCTCAACAGCAGCTGGCGCGCGCATGCGTCGTAGTCAGCCCGTTCGCTCCGTCGCGGTCTCGGCGTAACAGGTGCGTGATAGCAGCGCGGTGAGGCGTGGAAGGGCGCGCGCTGCTTGCGCATGCGCTCTCTCTCTCTCTCTCCCCCCCCCCCCGTACTGCTCTCCCTCTACTGCGCGCGCTGCAAATATAAAGCGGCTAGCGGTCGCTCGTGCTTCAGTCCCTGCGTTGCTCCTTCCTTCCTTGGTTGACGCTCGCTCCACCCTAACGCGACTTTACTCTCCTCTCTCTACCCCAAACTAACACCAACGCAACTACGACCCAACTACCCACCCTAACGCGACTTTACGCGGCGTTAACGACCCCCAATGCTCTGCATTTACTCGTGTTCCCCTCGAGGGAAGGCGCGGGATTTTTTTTTCTGTGCACGAGCGAGCGGGCGCATGCTTGAGCAGACCGTCAGTCGGCTTGTTGCCCAAGGAGATAGCATTTCTACAATCTAAACTGTGTCTTGTTTTAGTATTCTTCCCGGATTTTCTTATATTGCCTTCGCGCCATAAAATTCATTCAGTTGTTAGTCAGCGCCCATGCTTGTCTCTTTCTCATCTCGGTGCCGTGTCTTTGCGCTGTTTTTTGCCTTCAGTATGAACCAACTAGCCCGTCTTCACACTCTAGCACTAATGTGAAACCTCGGGCAAGGTGAAGCATGCAGTGTATAAGTGTGTTTTTGGCGTCTTGGCGTTTATGCCAACGGAGATGAATCCGTTGGGGGGTAGAGGCACAGAGCTTTACTGTAAAAGTCTCTTGTCTTCGAAGCACAAAGCTCACTATCGCGAGGCGTGAACGAGTGTGCCCACTGCATTTACGGGCAACCGTTTTGCTCATCGACGGGCGCGACATCTCCCTCAACAAGCCGATGAGACCGGGGCTGTTTCCGCAGCTCTCCTCACCTACGAAGAAATCACCGTACGCCACCGAACCACGACACAGACCTTCGCCAGTCCTCACACATCTTTGACCAAAAGCCGAGAAATCGTACTTAGCCAAATTTCAGGGGGCACTTTTCCCCGCCCAATCCGTATGCATTTACTGTTTCCTACACAGTACTGTAAGTGCAAATTCTGCCAGGAACCAGGAACTCTGACACACATATACGACTGCACAAAAAAAACACATACCTTCCGCCCCTCAAGCCGTCGACTTCCTTTGAATAGTGGGACATACGGCTGTTCCAGGCTGTCGACCTGAGGACCAGGTCCTGCTTGTGCCCAGGGCTATGGTAGCTTCAACAGCACATGGGCTCCTGTTCTGAGGAACCACTCTGACATTATTTCGCGATAAAGTTGCCCCTCCCTCCCTCCCTCCCTCCCTCCCTCCCTCCCTCCCTCCCTCCCTCTCTCATCTTCTCTCTCTCCTCTCTCTCTCTCTCCTCTCTATCTCTCTCTCCTCTCTCTCTCTCTCTCTCTCTCTCGGTGTTGTTTCTCTCTCTCTGTCTCTCGGTGTTGTTTTAGAACGCGTTACGAAGCGCCCCAGCGCGACGCGTAAACGAGTGTCCCGTTGGTGTTTTGTAGCCTGAGCTACACTGGCCGATGTTATGCAGTTTCGCGTGGCTCCTGGAGAGCCCTGCGGCGCATGCGCGAGGATCAGTGACGTCACACCGCGCGCAGAACGTTGCTCGCTGCCCGGCGTCTCTCACACACCCCACGCGCACTGCGTCTTCACCGACCTCCGTTCCGCACGTGGCGGCCCGGCACACTTGATAATCATGCGAGGGGTGGCCGGGTGTGCAACCGATGGCTCGTGCGTCGCAGAAACAACGGCGTGCACCTGTGGAGAGAGAGAGAGAGAGAGAGAGAGAGAGAGAGAGAGAGAGAGAGAGAGAGAGAGAGAGAGAGAGAGAGAGAGAGAGAGAGAGAGAGAGAGAGAGAGAGAGAGAACACTTTATTTAACCAAGGGTTAGCGCAGCTTGGTGGCCGAAGATCGTAGAGCTTCGGCAAATGTGGCTGCCCGACCCATGAGTGTCTTCTGGAGATCCAGGCTTGAGCATCCCAGCGCTGCTTCCCACTGGCACTGGTCGAGGAAGGAGGTGATGATAGGGTAGGGGTCACACTTGCAGGCCCACATATGGTGATGTAATGTGGCCCGTTCTCCGCAGTGCTGGCAGAGTGTTGTGGGGTACAGTGAGGAGTGAATGTGATGAAGTACGGCTAAACAGGGGAGGGATTCAGTTTGAAGCTGACGCCAAAGGCGTTCCTCTTCCACTGATAGGGATGGGTGGGCGGGAGGGTATTTGCGGCGGGAGAGGCGGTAATGTTCCGTGATTTCTCTGTACGTGAGTAAGGTATCACGGGTTGATCTGGCTCCATGAGAGGCAGTGCTGGCACCACAGGCCCTGGAGACGAGAGCTCGGGCTGCGGTGTGTGCCACTTCATTTCCTCCAATACCCGTGTGGGCAGGGATCCAGATCAATTCTACAGGATCACTAGGTGGTTTTTGATTAAGAATTTGGTGGGCCTGAGGCGAGATCTGACCTCTGGCATAGTTTAGAACGGCCGTTTTCGAATCTGAGAAGATAAATCGTGGTGTTGGCCTATGTGTGAGTGCAAGTGCTATCGCCGCCTCTTCCACCACTTGAGGGTGACGGGTCCGGATGGTGAGGGTCGTGAGTGGGGGAGAATCGGGTGAGTTGATGACTGCCAGGGCAAAAGCGTCCACATGACAATAGAACCAGCTTAGCTCTGGGGTGATTGGTGACGCTGCGCTGGAGCCGCTGGATAAATATACGTGTGTCACATAATGCGTATACCGTGTGTGTGTCATTGAAGCCGCAGTAAGCATGATAATCAAGCCAACCCTAGGCAACCAGGAAAGCTAAAATTAATCAGCTAAACATTAGCTCACGCTACGTATATCCTGGCGTGGCCGAGCTAAGCCACTGCTAATTTTTAAGGTGCGAAGCACCTTACGACCTCGCAATGTCGGTCCACCCGCCGACGGTGTCTCCCCAAGACTACAGCAAGCTACACGAGAGGGCGCTACGGGCAAACATGAGATCACATTTAAAACAGGCATACCGTCGTTTCACTTCGTTTCATTTCGGGCCAATAAATCACAACATCTCCTAGCCGTGAACGATGCCGGGGGTGTGAAGCACTGGGACGCGACTTCTCTTGCGTGTGGCGTTTGTCATTTACAGTGCACTTACTGCAACCGAAATCATTTAATACACTTTGATCGCATCATCGTGCACGGACTATAACACTCATCCACACAATACACACAACTTGCGTCCCAGTGCTTCGCACCCTCGGCATCGTTCCCGGCGTGGAGATGGTGTGATTTTTTTTAGCACGCGTTACGTTCCAGAGCGAGGCGTAAGCGAGTTTCCCGGTGTTTTAGTACCATGACTACATGAGACGAACGACGATTACGACGATGACGTGGACGACAGGAAGCGCCCACGGCGCCAGCCCCTAAGGCGCTTTGCCCCTACAAGAAACCGGGGCAGGTTGGCCAAAGAAACACGCAACCCGTTCAACAGATTGCTTACGTAATGTGTTCCTTACGCAACCACTCAGTTGCGGCTATTTTTATATAGGATCGACAGGCAGATGCTTTACTGACAGGGCGAGGGAACATCGACCTAAAATGCACAGTAATTGTGGCGGTCACATGGGCGACTCTTGTAAAAGATGCGGGTGTGAACAGCAACTCGAAAAAACAAACTTCGTGAAGTGAGCCTTCCACAGAACCGAGATAAATAAAATGGCGGCATCTCAACTCCGTGGATGATGGCGAGGTTGCGGAGAACAATGACTCAAAATGACATCCAAGTTGCGCTCCTAGGTGACATTCGATTTGCACCCACACTGTAATTCGATTTGAGCCGTGAGTTTAACCTTGATTATACCCTAAATTAAACTGAAACTGACGGCTCACATCGAATTTCGCTTGATATTCGCTTGAGGGTGGTGTGCGCACGGATGTACGCGGGCGGACGGACGGAGGTCCTATGGTACTCCGCACCGTTACAGACGAAGGAGTAAGCCGTTGGACTCCCGGGTACTAACTCACGGTCGTAGTCCAGTGGGTAAGACGCCTGACGCTACATATGTCTGTTCTACCAGACACAGGCTCGAATCCTGCCGGTGCCTGTGTGATTTTTTTATTTTAAGTGCTATGCATGCACACGGACGCGGACGGACATTGTGTGGTCCTAAGGTACTCCGCCCCTAATATAAAAGGCTATTACATAAAGAAAGCGTATGAAAAATGCATAGGCACACCACCATGGTCTCTGAGTGATAAAAAAATCAAGTGCTCAGACGCGTCACTGCTTTTCAGCGCAGAGCAATTTAGGTGCTCGCCTTGTCGTAATATAGCTCGCTCGCTAGGCCCAAGTAGAGCACTACGACGTTCCGTCGTAGCGGCTGTCGTTGCGGCGTCCAACAGAGGCTTCGAAAGCAAAGCGATTTATATGCTCATAAGCGTTCGAAACTGGTAAACCGCTGGCGCTTGTCATACATCTCCCCGTTGCTTAGCGCAAAAAAAAAAAAAAAGAAACAGCAGCTACATTTCAGGCAAAATATATAAAATTAACCGGCAGCGCCCGCGTTCATTTAGTTAGGAACGTAGTTGGGTTGGTTTTTGAAGACAGTAAGCGAACAAAATTGGCCCCGTATCTGCTTCTTTCCTTGCAAATATCGTCAAAAGACGATAGTATTTATTGACTTTTCCCAAGTAAATGCCTCCCTTCGCTTTCCCGCTCACCTCTAATGTTGTTCCTCTTGCGTCGCGCTAGTCCCAAGGTAAAGACGCCAAAGGTTTGCTTAAAGGAGTACTGACACGAAATTTTCGTGTTACGTTTTTTTCGCTGCTATGCGTGCCTACCAGCCCACTAATCATAGAATGACAAATTAGACGGTCGAGCGCAGCGTAAACATTCATTTACGGCGTCGTTTATTCGTGCCAGTTTCGGTTTCGACTGAAAAACGCCGAGCGGCCGCCATAACAGGATGTATCACATGACGTCACCATTCTTGCCGCATCGCTGCCTCTCTGGAAGCGCACGCGAGCGAGCGCACGCGCGCGCCCAGACCGGCCGAGGTCTTCGCCGTCCCCACAGGCCCGGGCAGCATGACGTCAGTCCCAAAACCATGACGTGTACACACGCCCGAGCAGCGCGTGCCAACCACAGCCAGCGCGTCGGCTTTGTCACGGGAGCCCCGACGTCGGCAGTTTGGGGCAAGTAGCACATGATGTCATGTCGGCCCGCCCTGGCCTTTCTCGTGCGGGCGAAGATTAAAATGGATTTTAAATATGTTTCGCTGAACTGTTGCTGTTGAAACTTGCTGGGAGATATCTCCTGATCAAAAGGAAGCGTTTTACATAGTTATCACAGCTTTGAAATTTCGTGTCAGTACTCCTTTAAATCATTTTAAATTTCCCGGGTTCCACTGCTCCCAACCGGGTGTCTCGATGCCATCGCTGCCGTACGGCGAAGACGCGCGTGAATCGCGGCGCCTTACTTCAACGTTTATAGAACCGCGTTTCCCTACTCCACGTGCGTTGCAAGCAGAACGTGGAACCTATCTAGTGGTACCTTTCGTAACTGTTGCCGGTTGATTCCTTAAAGGGACACTGAAGTGATATGTAAACATTGCGGGATTACTTGCGCAAATTGTAGTCCGGAGTCCCCAGGCCATGTTACGACCACTCTGGGCGCGTTTACGCGATTTTATTTAGTAGAAAAATTAATTCGAAAATGCTGTCCTCCTCTCTTTACGCTCGCCCATTTTCTGCGGCGTTTTCGTGTGACGTCGAGAGGAGCCGAGCTCGCAATTGGCTGCGCTACTGCACGGCTCCCCGGCCTTCAGACAGAGTCAGTCGGCCCAGCGTTTCGTCCGCCGGCCGCCGACGGGTCGTCGCAATTTGTTCGCTCAGTTGAAACGAAGCCAGGACACGTTTGTGAATGGAAGAATGGGCCTTTCTTTACTTGGTTAGTTTGTACACTGTATCTAGCTCCAAGTCAAGGTCGCTTCACTCAAGCGCTGCACAAGCGCACATGCGACGCTTCGCTGGGTACGCCAGTAGGAAATTATAAGGCCTCTTGAAGGCGGGAGAAGAGTCAGCGAAGTCAATATAGGTACTAAGGAAATAAAATCAACTGATATTTTTACCGTACAGCGTAAAAATAGGGTGCGGGAAGCACTTTTTTGCGCTGGGCGAACAAGCACAGCGGTCAGCAGCACGACTACGCATCTACAAACGCTTTTCCTTCTACGAAATGCAATTGCTAGACGTGAGCTATTGTGGAAACTCGGGGGACGCTTACTGCACGAGCGCAATACAACAGATAGTCACCTAAGCTGCTTGAAATGCTGAAACTAAATAAAAGTGTAAACTTGTTGTACAATATATACCTTATATTACCAAGGCCGACCGAGCCCGTCCCGTGGCCGAGTGGTCTGGGGCGCTAGGTATATTGCCGCATTTATTTTGCAAGTCACGAGTTCGAGTCCCCGCGGGTACGTGCTTTTTTTTTTGTAAGTTAACTTTTTCGTTTTCTGCCGATGTTTTCTACACTGAGTTCACCTTTTTTTGGGCCGCAACGTTCATGGCTCCACGAACTAGTTCACAGAACGCGCGCAGGTTGGCACTGGTGCGCTACCGAGTTCTCGTTGGCGTGCTGTTGCCATAAGCACCGACTGCTTGCGGGCAGTGGGCACAGGCCAGAATGAACAGACCCTTGGCCTGGTGCGAACACGCTTTTTACGGTACAGGCATGAGTGAGGCAAGCTCCAAATATGGGGGAAAAGCGCATGACATTTGGGCGTCTGCGGGTACGCGGAGGGCGTCCATGCACTGCGTAGGCCTCGGCTAGTGAATGCTACGATTCCAAGCCGTCCTGGGAGGCTTATCTTTATGCATTTTTACAGCTGACAACATGGCAGAAGCGCGGTACGATGATTACTGAGTTATTGAGAATGCCCACCCAACAACGCCACCGGTTGCGTTTTACAGAACCGAAACCGAAACTTGTTTGGTTGCTCACCTTGGGCATCGTCCAATCACGGTGCCCGCTCCTCCCAACGTCACAGCTTTAGTTGGTGCGGCCGCCGCAAACCGCGCATGGTAGTTTTTCTTCTTTCGCGCTTTGTAAAATAATTACCGATTTGTCAACCGGATAAACGATGAAAAGTGTGCTAATTTGCGCCAGTCTACGCAGTGCAAGCAAAAACGGGAGCTTGACAAATTCACTTCAGTGTCCCTTTAAAATGCCGCAAGAAGCTAGAGTGGCGCGGGCGACAGCTAGAGGAACCTTTCGTAACTGTTGCCGGTTGATTCCTTAAAATGCCGCAAGAAGCTATAGTGGCGCGGGCGACAGCAGGCGACGGCAAGGTGAATTTTTTTTGTGGAGTTGATGAAGTATTTCATTTCGCCAAAGTCAAGCATGTATAATTTTTTATAAAGGAACACTGCAAACATCACTTCTGTATTAATTTGTTCTCTTATATTTGCGTAACGTCTTGTTCTTCTTCAACAATGTTGACCGGTATGAACATTACACCGGACTTAGACGGGTAGATTTAGCTGTGACTATATAAGTCTATTGCGCCGGCATTGTTTTAGTTTGGCCGGGTGGTTGAATCGAGTCAATAAAGAAAAAAAAAGGGTGGTTGAATCGAGTCACAGAGAGACAGAAGCCAGAAACAATTGAGCACGTGTTCTTGGACTGTTGGAGAGCGGTGTTCTTTTGGGACATCCTACAGCGAACACTCAAAAAAGATTTGCCTGTCGATGCTTACGGTATTAGGTTTTTGAACGTTGAAAATGAGGACGGTGTGCCGCTTAACACAATTATGCTGTATGGACTACATAGCATCTGGAGAAACAGGATGGCGGTACGCTACTCCGACCCAGATGCCAGGCTCATCAGACACTACTTCAAAGATTCAATAGGTTCTTTTGTGCAGATACTGAAACTTCAGCCCTCTAAACCCGAGTGGCTACCCACAATTGAAGCATTGTTGGTAATGAAAGAATATTGAAATCACCCCGCTTGCCCAAGAAAGGCTGCAGTTCTAGTGTGTGTATTGAGTATTGAGTGTACAGATTATCAGTTACGTGTGTCCTTGTTTTGTCATCCTGTCAAAGAAGGCAATAAAGAAAAAAAAGACGGACAGACATACAGACAGACCAAAATTTCTGGGTTTAAAGGAGTACTGACACGAAATTTCTCGCTTTCACTTTTTATGCTGTAAAGAATACCTATTGGCCCAGTAATTACGAAAATCGAACCGAAAGCCGTCAGCCGCCAACACTGAATTAATTATAGCACGTTTATTGCAACCAGTTTCAAATTTGGTCGCCGCGCGGGAAAATGGCCGTTCGAAGGCCAGCCTGCAAGCGGGCCAGTCTTACGTCACGGTCTCACCCGTGACGTCAGGTACGTTCGCCGCGTCGTCTGCTACGATTGCACATGGTCCGCATTCGCCCGCGCAGTTGACATATCGTCTTAATCGTCAGACTCGGATGAGTCGCTGCCACCCGACAGACAGAACAACTTTATTTAGCCAGGCGATTAGGCCGGCGATGTCTTCGCCGTCGTACGTTTTTTAATATCACTGCGGCTCGAACCGGCGCAGACCGTGATAGCAACAGCTTGTCGCCACTCTTCTAATCAATCTGATCGCTGAAAAAGAAGTTCCACATGCTAGAAAGTAGATGTTAGTGTGTTGAAAAATTGTGCTAGGGGTTGTTATTAGCGCTGAATGTAAAAATTCACCCCACCTCCCCGAAGGGAATCGTGAGGAAATGCGAATGCACCGCTCGTTGCGTAAAGTCACAACACCTCTCAGTGGACTTACTCTTCGGACTGCAAGTGCGCAAGAGGTTAAGCCGCTAGCCATGTGCACCGCTCGTGTCCTCATCACTTACGTCATCGAGTTCGTTGTGCTCCCGTCATGTTCTCACGATATCATTCTTGGGTGGGACTTTCTATCCCGTCATCACGCCATAATCGATTGTGCTCGTGCGCAAGTTGAACTTCTACCGTTGTGGGAGCCGCCGCAGAACGAACTGTCGATCAAGTTGCTGGTTTCCGAAGATACCGATATTCCCCCGAGCTGCTCCGTGATTGTTCCTGTTTCTTGCAATGTCGCTGCGGACACAACCGTGATTTTCACACCGTCGAGTTATTTCTTTGGCGCAAGTTGCTCCCCTTACCCTCCGCTGTCCTCGATGTTCGCTCTGGTTCAAGCTTAATGGCGGTCTGCAACGCATCCCTCTTGCCCGACAAACACTGTTCCACGGGGAATGTCTGGGATTCGTGGAAGCTGTTGATTCCTCGCATGTAGAGGCCGTGCCCGACGAACCGTCGTTCTTCCCTGTGAGTGCACTTAGTCCCGAGTGTACGGCAAGTCCAGACGTGTTCCTACAGTCTATCAACAAAGACCTCACCTCGGCCCAACGCGACCAGCTCATCAACCTCTACAACGTTTCGGGAATCATTCGATTGCCAGCAAGCCACCTTGGGACGCACGTCGAATGTCGCCCACGAAATTGACACCGGCTCCCACGCACCCACTACGGCAGCCGGCCATATCGCGTGTCACCTGCGGAGCGCCGCGTGATCGACGAGCAAGTGGCAGATATGCTTGCGCGCAACGTAATTCGGCCCTCTACCAGCCCGTGGGCCTCCCCCGTGGTACTGGTAACTAAGAAAGAACGGGTCGATCCGGTTCTGCGTAGATTACCGTCGCCTGAACAAGATTACACGCAAGGACGTCTACCCGCTACCTCGTATCGACGATGCTCTTGACTGCTTACAGGGGGCAGAATTCTTCTCCTCACTAGATTTGCGGTCAGGCTACTGGCAAGTGCCCATGGTCGATGCCGATCGCTCAAAAACGGCGTTCATTACGCCCGACGGGCTTTACGACATTCAATGCGATGCCTTTCGGGCTTTGTAATGCGCCAGCTACCTTCGAGCGAATGATGGACAATGTTTACGGGGCCTCAAGTGGAAAACATGTTCTGTGTTTATCTCGATGACATTGTCGTGTTTTCGCCAGATTTCCACACGCACACTTGAGCGCCTTGAACAAGTGTTGGACGTGCCTTGCTTCGGCTGGCTTGCAACTAAACTTGAAAAAGTGTCGCTTTGCTGCTCAGAGGCTAACAATCTTGGGGCCACGTTGTTCTAAAGACGGCATACTTCCGGACCCGGAAAAGCTTCGTGCAGTGGCAGAGTTTCCAAAACCGACCACCCTGAAAAACCTTCGAAGCTTTATTGGTCTCTGCTCTTACTTTCGGTGATTCGTTTCGAAACTTTGCCGCCCATTATCGCCCCTTTGACACAGCTCCTCAACGGAAAGCGCAGAAATTACCTGACTGGCCTCCTGCTTGTGAAAAGGCATTTGTGGCTATGCGAAGCCTGCTGACGTCGCCACCCATACTACGCCATTTTGATCCGCTTGCACCTACTGAAACTTCACACTGACGCCAGTGGTGTCGGTCTAGGTGCCGTTCTCGCTCAGCGTAAAGCAGGCTTCCATGAATACGTTGTTGCATACGCCAGTCGCACCCTGACTAAGGCGGAGCGGACACTATTTCCGTCACCGAGAAGGAATGTTTGGCTATTGTTTGGGCTATCGCCAAATTTCGTCCCTACCTTTACGGTCGTTCATTCCACGTTGTCACGGATCACCACGCTCTATGCTGGCTGTCCTCACTGAAAGACCCTTCCGGTAGACTCGGACGTTGGGCTCTTCGACTTCAAGAGTACGACATCCGAGTCATATACCGTTCCGTACGCAAACACAGTGATTGCCGATGCCCTGTCTCGGTCACCCGTCGTGTCCGACACTGGTTCCCTGTCCACAGCAGACTGCGCGGTGGCGTCGCTTAGCTATACAAGATATGGCCTCAGAACAGCGTAAGGATCCGTGGATTGCTGCAATCTTGCAATACCTGTCGAGTCCATCAACAGTTCCAGCATCCCGGGCAACGCGCCGCCAGGCTTCACACTGCGCCATACGTGACGAGCTGCTTTACCGCCGGAACTACTCATCTGAAGGCAGGAAGTGGCTACTCGTCATTCCTGGCCATTTGCGTTCCGAATTTTGCTCTTACCACCACGCTGACGCACAGTGCGCCCACGCTGGGGTGCTGAAAACGTATCAGCGGCTCCGTTTGCGCTACTACTGGCGGGGGATGTACACATTTGTGATCAAGTACATCCGCTCGTGCACAGAATGTCAGCGTCGTAAGTGTCCCCCTCAACATCCCACGGGAGCATTGCAGCCACTACCGTGTCCAGCACGACCTTTTGACCGTGTTGAATAGATATTTACGGTCCACTTCCAGCACGGCCGCAGGCAATCGTTGGATTATTGTGGCAGTTGATCACTTGACACGGTACGCGGAAGCAGCTGCACTGTCCACTGCCACTGGCTCGCGATGTCGCATCTTCCTTCTTCAACGTTTTATTCTGCGGCACGGAGCGCCCAGGGAGCTGTTGAGCGACCTGGGGACGAGTCTTCTTGTCCGAAGTCGTGGAGGGCGCTGCTCAATGAATGCCGCGTTGTTCACAGGAAAGACTACATCCTACCACCCCCAAACAACGGGATGACAGAACGTTTTTAACCGTACACTGGGCGACATGCTTGTCGATGTATGTTCTCGTGACCATTCGAACTGGGACTTAGTTCTTCCTTTCGTCACATACGCGTATAATACGCCACGCAAGTCAACCACCGGGCTTCTCACCATTCTTTCTGCTGTACGGGCGTGAAACCTTCCTGCCTACTTGACACCATCCTTCCTTACCGCCCTGACATCTCGGAATGTGTTCCAGTCTCGGAAATCTTCAAGCGAGCCGAAGAGTGCCGCCAACTGGCACGCTCTTTCACGGCAGCAGACCAAGGACGTCAGCAGTATCGCCACGGCGGACAGTAGTGGAACGCCAACTTACGCCTTGCTGGCTCCCTTGTATGGCTACGAACACCGTCTACGGCCCCAGGGCTTTCAAGCAAACTTCAGACGAAATACCAGGGTCCCTACGGAGTCGTCGAAAAAACGTCTCCCGTCAATTACATCGTCGAGCCGGTCACTCCTAGTACCGATCGTCGCTTCCGTGGCCTCGAGACGGTTCACGTTCAGCGCCTCAAGCCCTATTACGACCCGCTCATCGTCGCATCACCCTGAGTCGCCAAGGATGGCTCCTTCTGTCCCCGGGGGTGATTGTAACAAAGATAGTGAGCGACCGTTAGAGCACCAGTCTCCCCGAGCGGGTATGTGTTCGGCTAAAGCGGAGGCTGACCTTCTGAGTGGCGTCAATCCCCCAGTGGGTATATGTCCCCGTAGCGACACAGCGGCAGCTCCATCGACAGTGCTTCGGCGCGAGACCTGCGCGCGGACGCGGACCTCGTTTGGACTCTGAAACGGCCAGACCTCGTTGGTGCCTCTTGCAAGACCTGCCAATAAACCCCATTATACTCCATATGCGAAAAACGGGATGATAGTGTGGTGAAAAGTTGTGTAAGGGATGGTCATTCGCAGTTGTACAGATACAAGCGATCAAATAGTCGCCACGATACTAAGCCTAAAGTTCCCAACACCCAAGCTGACCCGAGCAACGCCGAGCCCGCTGACTTGTGCGACAGTTCTTGCGGCCGCCGCCGCGCACGAACTCAGTCCACGTTTAGCGCTGCATGTCGTCGCGTGGAAAATAATGCATCTTGGCGTCGTCGTCGATTTGCTCGGACAGGCTTCCACGAGCAGTACTTCGCATTCCGCGAGCTTGCCATAGCACAACTTGGGCGAGCTTGGCGACGCGCACCGCCGCGTCGCCGCGGTGCGCGTCGACATCGCGCACCGCGCGGTGCCGGCACCGCGCAGTTTTCGGCACCAGTTCAAGGGAACACCATGCGCAGGCCACGAACTGAAAAGCAAAGACGTCGAACACGCAAAGTTTACAAGCATTGCTCACACAGCTACGCCCACGTCTCCTGCCCAAACGAATACCACCGACAACAGCAGCGCAGGATATCGTTTCCGGTTCCGAAAACGACTATATGACGTCACCCTGAACCGGCCAGACACGCAGGAAGATATTTCGTATCGCCGAAAGTGATTTCGCTTATGCTGCCGATTTGTGGAAGCTCGCGGCCGGGACAATCAAAATCGATTTTACACGTGATTCGGGCCTCGGATCGCTGCTGAAATTTCTGTGAGGCATCTGTACAAGCTATTGAAGCTAATTATATCATTTTTTAGGTATCAAAATTTGGTGTCAGTACTCCTTTAAGTAGCCCAAGAAAGACTATCGTTTTTAAAAACTGGAAGTGCAATGCCGGGACGTGCGGGAGGAAAAAGAAGCATAAAGAGAACAGAACTCCCACTGGTGCTGTTTCATGCAGGGGGCGCGCGAGCACTGCGAAGGCGGGGAATTTGAATTGCATTGGGTTGTAGTAGTGAGAGGATAACGGCGCTACAGCCGAATATGGCAGCTCACTACTCTACCCTTCCGACAGCTTTTACATTGAGCGGGACGGCTTTAATTTTTTTTCCGTATGGATGTTGATATTGCCGCGAACCATACATTGGGTTTGTTTATTTGTGTTTTGCTTTTACCGCCCGGCTGCGCCGGTCTGTGTTATCTCTGCGCCAAGGGAAGCGCGTGTTCCATTCTTTCTTTCTGTGCCGCATGTGTTATCTGTCGTGATAGGGAGAGCATTCCGATCTAACGTGAACAGCCCAGAATAATCTTCTTGGATCTACTATGTTCTCGATGTGAATCGACGTTTCGAGAACCACGCGCGCCGAAAGATAAAAAGCCTGCAGTGCGGACGCCGGAGCATTCGATTCGACGACACTCGCCTGTGCAAGTCACTTTGTTGACCGCTGCTTCGCCGCCTCTGTATTCTTTTGATTGTTAGGGGAGCACAAGTTCGCTCCAATAAACGTGTTTCTCATTCAAGACAACTGCATCGTCCTTGTCTTCGCGACATCTGGTGGAGGTGCTGGGTACTAAGCCTTTATGCTCTCTATCGACATCTCGAAGCCGCCAAGCCAGTCCAACCAGAGAAGCCCCCGACTGCAAGGATTGCTACCCGAGTTCGGTCTTCTGCCAGAAGGGCCCAAGAGAAGGAACGCTGCAACCAACCACCATGGTGCAAGGAAACAACGTCGCCATCATCCTGCAGCAGCCCCGAGAACCGCCATCGTTCCGGGAGCCCCCGCTGAAGACCCCGAAGAATGGTTGGAGAAGCTGGAGCGCGTCCGCATCTTCAACAGGTGGGACGACGAAGAACTTTTCCGGCATGTCTTCTTTACTTAGAAGATGCTGCTCGAACTTGGTTCGAGAACCATGAGAGCTCTTTGACCGACTGGACTCAATTCAAGAGGGAGGTTCCTTAAGACCTTCACTACCCTGGTGAGAAAAGAGCGAGCTGCGCTTTTGCTTGAAACTCGAACGCAGCACCCCCAACGAAGGAGTCGTGATTTTCGTTGAGGAGATGAAGCGACTTTTTCGTCGTGCGGGACCCTGAAATGACCGAGGAAAAGAAGCTCAGGTTTCTAATGCGAGGAGTGTAGCAAGAGCTTTTTGCTTGTCTAGTCCGTAACCCTCCGAAGACAGTGGCGGAATTCGCGTCTGAGGCGGCCGCGATGGAGAAGACGCTAGAAATTCGAACGAGCAGTACGACCGCCCTGTCAACGCGCTGTTCTCGGAGACCATCGGTGCCGCAAATGGAAGCTCCGATACATTGCGAGAGACATCCGAGCAGTGGTCAGGGAGGAGCTTCGGAAGCTTTTTCCAACGACGCCGCAACCTCAAGGGGCTTCCCTGACCGACGTAATCCGAGAAGAAGTCCAAAACGCAATGGGAACTTCTACGCCGTCGGAAGCACTCCGCGAACCACAAGAGCCATAACCTACTCCTCGGCTGTTCGTCAACCCCGCCCTGCTCCAACCCGTCGTCAAGAGGCCGAGCCATACCGCCGTCCAATGCCGCCCGCCCGACGCCCTGTAGACCAATACCAAGACGCCAAGGAAGACCAACGTTTGGCGAACGCCCGATAATCGCCCGCTGTGCTAACCACTGCGGAGAGGCAGACCACATCTAACCGTCGCTGTCCCCTACAAGAGGCTCGGTTTGCGAGGGTTCTCCGTCGACGCCCAACGCCCCCGATACGGCCAGCGCCCTGCTGAGATCGAAGAATACCTCTCCAACACCAACCGAGGACCAGCCGCTTCAACCGTTCACCGTCGCCCTACCCGTCTCAGTCACCGAACCGCCGCAGCACTGCTGACTTCTCACGTGGAAGGTCCCCCAGCCCACGCGGGGGAAACTAAAAGCAGCAACTTCGGGAGGTAAAGTTGCACAACGGCGGAAAAAATGAAAACCCTCCAACGCCGCAGCGACTCACTGAAGACCATCAGTTCACGACATGCCCTCATCCCGACGACCCGACCTAGCCCTAACGAGACTCCTGAACACGACGACAGCTACACGGCGCGACGCGTACCCGACCTGACCGAGACGTCCGTTGAGAAGACGACGACAACGACGATGCACACTGCCCGACCGTCAACACGTACAGGCAGAGATACGACGCCCCGACGAATCCGGAACTCGAGGAAGACTGCATCTGACGTCAAGGTGTCCATCGACGGCTTTGACGTAGTCGCCCTCGTAGACACGGGGAGCTGACTATTCGGTAATGAGCGGACCATTTGCGTCTAAAACTGAAGAAAGTTATGACCAGATGGGACGGTCTGCACATACGCACAGCAGGAGGCCACCTCGTGACGCCAAGCGGAACGTGCACATCGCGCGTCACCATAGATGGCACAACGTACCCTGCGGCGTTCGTCATTCTGCCTAACTGCTCCCGCGACGTAATTCTTGGAATGGACTTTTTGATGGACAACGGTGCAATAATCGATCTGCAGACCAAGTCAATAACTTTTTCCCCCAATCACTCCATGACGCCGGAACCGAACCCCGAACAACGGGCTGCTGTAAGGATTACCGATGATCATGTCACCCTGGCCACCCGCGCAAGCTTGATGGTCGCAGGTCTTACTGTGAAAATGCTGCCCCTGACGTCGACGCTATCGTAGACACTGATCAAAGTGTGCTTCTCGACCGTGGTGTGTCGGTCGCAAGAGGCATTGCGCGCTTCAAGGAACACCAATCCCAAATTTTGGTTACTAATTTCACCGAGGAGTACCAGCATTTAAACAAGGGCGCGGGCAATTGCATTCCTCGAAGAAGCGCAAGAAGCAAGTGACGTGATCTGCGGTCGCCGACTTTGAACGCACACCCGTAGAAAACCTTCAAGCTCCCGCAGCCCTTCGACGTGAATCCGGCGCTAAACCGCAAGAACAACGGAACAAATTATTGGCTTTGCTGCGTCGCTATAGCGAATGTTTTCGTCGAGCGCAAAACTACGTCAGACCCCTCTAGCGAAGCACCTAATAATAACCGAAGATGGAGCCCGACCTACCCGACAGTCACCGTACCGCGTCTCTTCACACGAACGGGGAGCCATCCGGACTCAAAGTCGACGACATGCTCAGCGACGACATTATACAGCCATCGCAAAGCCCCTGGGCTGCGCCAGTCGTACTCGTAAAGAAAAAAGACGGCACATTAAGGTTTGTGTTGACTACCGGCGACTGAACAAAATCACGAAAAAGGACCGTAGTACCCTACAACCCCCGTACCCCTCCCCCGAATCGACGACGCCCTCGACCATCTCTGAAACGCGAAGTACTTCTCATCGATGGACCTGAAGACCGGCTACTGGCAAATTGAAGTGGACGAGAGAGAGACCGAAAGAGAAGACTGCATTTATAACCCCAGAGACGGCCTATACGAGTTCAAGGTGATGCCGTTTTGGGCTGTGCACAGCACCAGCGACGTTTCAAAGAGTCCTGGACACAGTGCTGGCTGGCCTATAAGTGGCACACCTGCCTCGTATACCCTCGACGACTTAGTGGTATTCGCCCGGACTTTCGACGAACACCTTGCAAGGTTGGAGTCTGTACTCGAGGCCATTCGCACGTCGGGGTTGACGCTGAGCTGAAGCCTGAAAAGTGCCGTTTCGCATACGGGGAACTCAAGTTCTTGGGCCACGTCGTCAACGCCGCGGGAGTCCTACCTGAACCCGGCAAAAACTTCTGCCATTGCGAACTTCCCAAGGCCCGAAGACAAGAAGGGCGTGCGAAGATTTCTCGGGCTTGCGCATACTTACCGGCGCTTCGTCGCAAACTTCGCACGCATTGCAGAGCCACTCACGCGCTTGACGAAAGATAGCACCCCTTTCAGCTGGGAAAACGACCAAGAAAAAGCATTCTGTGAGCTGCAAAAACTGGCCTGCAAAGCCCGCCCGTGCTTCTGCTCATTCGCACGAAAATGCCGAAACGGAAAATGCCAGCTGACGCAGTGATATAGGCTTGGGTGCCGTCCTTGTCCAAAAGCAAAGCGGCTGCGAAAGGGTAACGCCTATGCCAGCCGTTGTCTGATCGAAGGAGGGAGAAAAACTATTCTGCCTCTGAGAAAGAGGGCCTGGCTATTATATGGCGATTTCAAAATTTCGCCCATACGTGTATGGAAGGGCCATTCAAGTTGTAACAGACCACCATGCGCTGTGTTGGCTCGCCAATTTGAAGGACCCGGCCTGGCCGTCTTGGGCGGTGGAGCTTCGCCTGCAGGAGTTCGACGTTACAGTCGTTTATAAATCCGGCAGGAAACACTCCGACGCCGACTGCCTGTCCCGCGCCCCCGTACGACCCACCACCACAAGACGCTGATGAAGACAGCGCGTTCTTCGGGATCGTGACGGAGAGCGACCTAGCCGCCCCAGCGCGTGCCGACCCGACTTACGCGTCATAATCGAGTACCTCGAGGGATGCAACGTTGCCGTTCCTAGGGACCTTCAAACGCAGCTTACCAGCATTCAGCCTCAGAAACTCCGTCCTCGTGAAGAAGAATTTCAGCCCCGGAACAAGAGCGAATTACCTTCTCGTCATCCCCCGCGGACCTTCGTGACGAAGGTTTGGAAGCGGTGCCACGACGACCCGTCTTTCGGACATCTCGGCAACAGCCCGCACTATTGAAAAATCAAGGCGAGGTACTACTGGCCCGGCCTTACCTCTGACGTCACCCACTACGTCCGGAGCTGCCGTGACTGCCAGCAACGAAAACGCCGCCAAGACCCGCCGGACTTCTGCAAACCGATCGCCGTCCCTTCGAGACCATTTCAACAGATTGGAATGGACCTTTTAGGCCCGTTCCCTACGTCACGATCACAGAACAAGTGGATTGTCGTAGCGAACAGACTACATGACGCGCTACGCAGAGACCGCGGCTCTTCCGAGGGGGACTGCACAAGAAGTGGCAAGTTCTTTATAAGCCAAGGTTGTGCTGCGACATGGAGCCCCGGAAGTCCTAATCACCGACCGCGGAACGGCATTTACTGCGGAGCTGAGGCAAGGAGTATTACGCTACAGCAACACGGATCACCGAAGAACGACGGCGTACCCACCCCCAAACGAACGGACTAACAGAACGTACTGAACAAGACAATCGCAGATATGCTGTGCAATGTACCTTGACGGTTGAAACATAAGACTTGGGACGAAGTTCTCTCCCGTATGTCACGTTTGCGTAGCAACACGGCTATCCAGGAGACGACGCAGCTGAGCGGCCGTTCGAGCTTGTCTACGGTAGAAGGGCCGAGCTACGATGCTCGACGCCATGCTTCCGCATGTATTGATTGTGGGGTTGTAACGCGCCGACGCAACGCAGGCGATGAGGCGGCGCCGTAGTGGATGGGGCTCCGGATTAATTTTGACCACCTGGGGATCTTTAACGGTGCGCCGAAATCTCGTACAGCACACGGGCGTTTTTGCTTTTCTCCTCCGATCAGAAAAGCGGGCCGCCGCGGCCGGGAATCGAACCCGCGGACCCTCGGTGCTCAGCATGCGCAACGCCTAGCCACTGAGCCACCGCGCGGGTTGCTGTCGCCGCATGTAGAAGACGACTGACCTCAACTGCCGACGTCGACGGATAGTCTTCAACGTGCGGAGGAGGCGCCGCCAGCTCGCTCGAGTTCGTATAACGGACCAGCAGCTGGTGGATGCGGGCCGCTACAACCTCCGACGCCGAGACGCCGAGTACCAACCAGGGGATCGTGTGTGGGTTTGGACTCCCATCCGACAACGCGGACTCAGTGAAAAGCTCCTGCGACGGTATTTCGGACCCTACCAGATTCTACGACGTGTTGGCCAATTGACCTACGAAGTGATCCCCAGTGGTGATTCCGGAACATCACGACGACGCAGGCGGCCCGAAGTCGTCCACGTGGTTCGCTTAAAACCTTTCTACGGTCGATAACGAATTTTATTTTTATTTTCGGACTGTCGCTTATGTTAGCATCGGGTCGATGCACTCTTAGAGGGGGGGTAATGCCGCGAACCATACATTGGGTTTGTTTATTTGTGTTTTGCTTTTACCGCCCGGCTGCGCCGGTCTGTGTTATCTCTGCGCCAAGGGAAGCGCGTGTTCCATTCTTTCTTTCTGTGCCGCATGTGTTATCTGTCGTGATAGGGAGAGCATTCCGATCTAACGTGAACAGCCCAGAATAATCTTCTTGGATCTACTATGTTCTCGATGTGAATCGACGTTTCGAGAACCACGCGCGCCGAAAGATAAAATGCCTGCAGTGCGGGACGCGGGAGCATTCGATTCGACGACACTCGCCTGTGCAAGTCACTTTGTTGACCGCTGCTTCGCCGCCTCTGTATTCTATTGAGTTGTTAGGGAGCACAAGTTCGCTCCAAATAAACGTGTTTCTCATTCAAGACAACTGCATCGTCCTTGTCTTCACGACAATTTTCTACCAATTTGGTTCTAATATTTTATGCATTAATATCTTTGTACGCTCAAAGAATAAACCACTAGAATCCGCGACCGTCTCTACCTGTTTTCTTATCTTTTACCCGTTTTTTTCGCACTGTAACGATTTTTCAAGACCATCAACCAACTAATGCCCTCCCGGGTCGTGCTAACCCCATTTCACTTCAACTTGCGATTCAGAGGCCTGGTACCAATAAGTAGTTTTGATGTCATATTCGTCCGAAGACTCCCACAGTGGTACCGCAAGGAACGACATATTGAAGGATTCAGGGTCTAAATGGGTGCCTAAAACACTTTGTGAGGAGTTATCTTCATGTGGTCTTGAAACTCGGAGGGTCGGTGGGTGCGCAGAAGCCGTCACTCTCCTGAGATTGTTTTTCTCGTTGCCCTAAAAGCGTCAAAAAAACACTGAAAGCAGCGAAATCGATTGATTTCATTTGCTTAAAAATACGAAGTGTTAGTGGAGTGCCAGGACCGGGGAGCAGTAAAATGAAAACGTTTTTTTTTTTTCGATCCTTCCTCCTTCCTGAGCGTGTCCTAAACTTCAATATTCAGCAGAAAAGGCAAGACGCTGAAAGAAGACAGGCAGAGGAATGCAGAAGAGGGTAATGGCTTCAGAACATAAGGCTGCATGGTGTCGAGGGACCCAAGACGAAGCGGGGAAAATGCTTTTTATAGTCCTTGTTCTTTGCGTGAGGTTCAGTATTCGGACGCACAGCTTTACCCACTTGTGCTCGACGTCATGGGCCAACCTAAATGACCAGGAGTTTGTTGCAATAGCAGCTTTCGGAGACGCTTCAAGGCTTCTTGCACCTTACATTTCTGTGCTCCCGAAACCCATCTGGCTGTGGACTGGATTTCAACATGGACAGTTCACGCTACCGGACGTTCTCTGGGAGCAAGAAAGACGGCTTTCTAAAGGTTATCATATTCTTCCTTGGCTTCTAAACATTCCCAAAGGGTTCCCGATATTGGTACAGAATGTTGCTACCTACGCCGTTCAAACACACTGGGTGAATCTCAAAGGAAGTAAATAAGTCGTTCGATTGGATTCCGAAGACGCCGTTGGTGGCATGTCAGGTTGTTTTTGTTTCACCCACGTACGTTGACGAACCGGTGAATGGATTTTCCCATTGCAACCACGCCCGCAGAGAAAACACCTTCCCTATTGCCTCGGATGTATTCAGGCTTCGCGAAGGAGATGCTAAAAAAGTACCCCAGGAACCTAAAGCTTACTATTGCACGCTCTGGCATACTCGTCGACGCAGTTCCGGAGGTGGCTGCATTAATGGAGGCGTACGCCGTTCTCAACACTTCTCTAATCAAGATAGATTACGGTATTCTACCCGCGGGTGACGACGTGATCATGCGCAGATATGCCGATATTAACGTGGAACCGAAGCCATTCTTCAAAAAGACGAGAGTACAATTTTACTTTTACGCAATGTACCCACCTTGTCATATATGCTTTTTTACACGCTTTGTAACTGGGCAAGGGATCTTCGCTTCCGCAAGACATGCGCCAATCTGTCGTATTGATTTTCATGTTCTTCGTACTTGCACTCGCCATCATTTTCGTTAGTCTTTGCGTTCCCAGCCGCGACCATCCTAACAGGTTGCCAGCAATCATCACATTCTTAGTCTCAACGTTCTTGGGGCGGTCTCCCAAATCGCTTCATGCCACAGGAGCTACTTTGAAGGCATTGCTTAGTTTATGGATGTTTGGTACCCTCATTGCTGGCTTCTCTATGTTCAGTCACACATCCACCGCTGATATTTATGCACCAAGGTTCAGTCGTGAAGTGGAAGACATTCAAGAATTGGAAAAGCTTCTAGATGCAAGGTCGGTGTGCTCCCGTGTGTGGATATAAGTTTTTATATGCGTTGGATTTTGAGGCATTTTGGCAAACACTCCCCTTCTGCAGAAAGTGGCGTCTATTACCAACACGCGTCCAAAGAGTGCATTCGTGTTGAACGAAAAAATGGGTGCTATGGGCTGGTTCACCAAGGAAAGCACGTGTACGTCCGTCCATGCTGCAGCTATGACCGAGTACATCGCATTTCAGCCAGGACTTGTAAAGGGGCCTCGGACGTTTACAAATGTACAACCGGGGTCGCCACAAGTGCTTCCAAATTTTCCACAACGGCGGCAGCATCGCCGGCTTCTTTTGGCTATTTCTGAGTCCGGGATGGACTTTCAGCGCAAGAAGAGAGTTGGTCCCGAACACTTAAACGAAGGTAAAATGCTTATCCCGCGCCCGTTTTCCAATGTTATGTGGGTATTTCTTACCGGATGCGTCAACGCTGTACTCGTGTTCTGTTTTGAAATTTTCCGTTTCCGGGTATTTCGTAATGACAGCTTGAAATGCGGCAACTAAATGTAGATTGAGTTTAGTAAAAACGTATTGCGACCCGCGACGCTATCACTCGTGCGCTCCGCACGAGCTGTGCTACACATGTCGCCGATTTCCTCCTGGAGGACGTCATCCTGCATCATGGTGCTCCGCGACAGTTGCACACGGTCCGTGGCAGGTACGTTTTGTCACAGGCTGTCGAGGACCTCCTTCGCTCTTGCGAAACAAAGCAAAAACTGACGACTGCATACCATCCTCAAACAAATGGCCTTACTGAGCGGCTCAACAAAACGCTCACTGACATGCTTGCAATGTACGTTTTGACAAACCATCTATATTGGGACGTCACACTACCTTACGCCACATTTGACTATAATTTCTCCCGGCACGACACTGCTGCATATTCTCCTTTCTTTCTTATTTTTGGCCGTGAGCCTACTTTACCGTTCGAAACCACCCTACCGACTTCAAGTGGGCGGCCACTGCATATGCTCGTGACGTCATCACCCACGCTGAACTGGCACGCCAGGTTGCCCGAGCACGACTATTGGAATCACAAGCATCCCAGAAGTCTCGATACGACGAGCGCCACCGCCCTGCACACTTTGCTCCTGGCTCCTTGGCTCTTTTGTGGACCCCTTCTCGCCGAGTTGGACTGTCTGAGAAGCTCATGTCCCCCTTCACTGGCCCCTACCGCGTCGAACGTGCCGTCACCCCAGTCACCTACGAAATCGTGCCTGTATTGCCTTCGACCTCGTGTGGGCACTCAGCACCTCTGCTCATTCCCGTGAGCCGCCTCAAGCCGTACCACCGACGGAATCTACCTGCTACTGCTCCTCCTTCATAACAGGCACCGGGACGGTGCTTCTGCGGCGGGGGAGTTGTGTCACAGAATTTGGCCAGCTTCCTGAGAAACTTACACGGAGCATAACCGCATATCCATGTTACCATTCTCTGCCTATCTGGGTATGTGCTCCGGTGGAAAGACG
Source organism: Haemaphysalis longicornis (assembly GCA_013339765.2). NCBI lineage: Eukaryota > Metazoa > Arthropoda > Arachnida > Ixodida > Ixodidae > Haemaphysalis > Haemaphysalis longicornis. The sequence goes on along the minus strand of CM023453.1, from coordinate 95,526,407 downwards.
CTGGTAGATGACCAACGGAATGAAGAGAAGGTAGACGAAGTCCGAGCACCCGCTGGTCTGGGTTTGCGCCATCAACCTGCCTCTCTCCCTGTCACTACGGTGTCTTTTGTAAATACACCTTCTTCCTGACTACCTATCTCTGCGTTGTCACGTGACAATATCTGCGGACGGCTTGGTAACAATACAGCCATTCGTAATTAACCGCACTTATTTTGGAACATTATGCTGGAAGTTTAAAAATCAGCACCACGTGTTAACATACGCTGTGTAACGGTTTTCCACAAATTATGAGATTTACCACGTTGTTGCAGCTGAGTCATGTTCGGCCATTATCAATAGGTTCTGTCTATTATCGAGGGCGAAAGGTTACCCCAAGGTTCTAACTATTCAACGCCGTACTACAACTAATACTGCGTAGAGTAACTCCGAGAATGAGATGACAAATATGAAAAAAACTGCAATAACATGTATTTGACAAACTTAATATTCAGTAGTTGGAATTTACAGGGACATGAAGCGGTATTGTGCAGTGTGGTTTACAGACTGATCTAACGACACAACAAATCTCGGTTATCTGCGAATTAACTCTTGGTTGTCTGGAGTACATTCAAGGGCATTCCCAGAAGCAGCATTATAAATCCATTTCCAAAATTTCTTTTCTTTATATCAAGATCGGTTGGCGAAAGCCATTGTTATAATCTAGCTGGAGGCTTTTGCCATGGCCGATTGCTGCAGCTAGCAGCTGCGGCCATTGTTGGCTCGATACAACTTCGGTAGTTGGGGTAAGCCATTGTTGGGGTAATATCGGTTGGGGTAAGCCATTGTTATAATCTAGTTGGAGGCTTTTGCCATGGCTAATTGCTGCAGTTAGCAGCTGCGGCCATTGTTGTCTCGATAGAACTTCGGTAGTTGGGGTAAACCATTTTTGGGGTAAGATCGGTTGGGGTTAGCCATTCTTATAATCTAGTTGGAGGCTTTTGCCACGGCCGATTGCTGCAGTTAGCTGCTGCGGTCATTGTTGTCTCGATAGAATATCGGTAGTGTGGTTGGGTGCGCCTATAACCTGACCGGTATAATGTGATATGTGCTCAAAATATTTGTTGTCCACTCTCTGCTAATTACCTCGTCTTTGGCTACGTGACACTATTTATACAAGTTTCAGTCTCCGAGGTTGGAGGCATGTGCAGATTTATTCTTGTATCGACTTCACAATACCTAGGCCTCGTTTGGGGATCAAATAATTGATGCTGGTAATAAATATTTCCCGGATCCCTCGTTGTGCGCAGCCTATAAATTTTTTTTGAAATATTCCCCTTTCTGGGATTTACTGACACGTACGCGCGATTTATAAAGTTTGAATGGCCCTTACGGCATGTGTAACTTTGCGCTGCGCGCAATATTCTTGGCTTCTGCGAAACAACAGGTGTATATAGTATAACACCGGCCGACTTTCGTTCCCCAAGCCTGATCATTTTGTGTCTTCAGCAAGCCAATCCATGATTAAATTTCCAATGAAGACGTGGGCAGGCTGACCCACAAAATGCATCTCTATATATTTAACGTCTTGACTGCCTGGACTTTGCATAATTTGTATGGCCGTCCCAGATTTTTTGATCCACTGCGTGAGTCACGATGACCGAATGTTACGCCACACTAAGTTGGATCCTCCTGAGTGGGGTATACGCAATGGGTTTTTTCTATTGTCGAAAGAAATGTTGGCTCTGCTTATTGTTTGGTCAAGGTGTAAAACTACACACGGCTCTCTCTACTAGCTTTCCGCATGCGAACACTACAAGTTTGAGCTCCACTACGGAAGTTTTCGCCCCTACCGCGGCACAACTGGCTGCCCTCTTTAACTGTCGCTCACTGAACCAAAAGATTCCCGTTTATGCTTTGGGTAAATAAAGCGGAAAAAAATTAAATTGCACATTTCATCAATAAATGTAAAACACCTATAACAACACTTTTTTCATGTCTTCTTCAAGAATGGGCTTTCTTTTTCTGAAAAAAGCGCAGCCCGTAGTCTATTAATGCTGGACGTAACCAAAATACCCTAGCTCTTACAAAAGAAAGGAGCAGCCAAGTTTTCGTTCGAATATTTCTGTTCCGTACGCAGTCCCGTAACTTGTGTTCCCAAACCAGTAGGTTCCATTTGAATAATCATTTATTTAGTAAATAATTAGTATTATTATTTATTTATTTGTATTACCCTCAGGGTCTGAGGGCGTTACAGAGGGGAATGGGAAACAGACAATAATACAGATACAAGTAGCGAAACTACAACAATAAACATTATAAATAACAGCTTGTTAGGAAAACAGGTTGGTTATGGCTTAACCAAAAGCAATCTCATTGCCGATTTCAGCTATGGACCGAGGAAGGCTATTCTGACTTGCACAAGTACTGGGGACAAAGGAATCCTGAAACAGGTCTTTGCGACACGATTGGACATAAACCTTGATGGTCGTTCCGGGACGACGTTTACGATGGACTGGACGATAGCCTGTTTCCGAAGATTCTGATGTTGAACTGTTTACTGCGCATGCTAACCTATGCAGTCCTAAAGTCATGATTTTAAAAAGGCCTCTTTGGCGTTTTGGCTGTTTAGATGCAAACTATATTTTTATGTTTATTACGCTACGCGTATCATCTTTGCTTCTCCTCTAAATTTTTTGTATTTGCCCCATGCCGTTGCACAGCTGCGTTATGCCACTATGTGTATACGTGGTACAAACGATGTATCTGGAAAATGAAGTGGCATCGTGATCATCCCGTTTGTTTATGAGAACCCGGCTGGAATTCTGAAACAATACAATTATCCAGTTGGCGTCGGGCCTGAAGGAAGCAAAAAAATGCGCGAGGCAATTACATAGGCCAAATTGTTGCGGATACGAAAGGATTGCCGCTTCCCCTGGTGCGTCATAACAAATCAAATTCCGCGCGCTAAATTAGCATTGCGTTCTTTTCTTGGTAGCCTATTAATCCAATAAAATTCCTCCAGTCTTATCTTTGCTGTGGTATCTCAAGAGTAGCAAGTGTGTCACGTACCCGTCATTATTCGTGCCTCGGCTTGGTTCCCTCAGCGGGCTGCCTTTAATCAGCTGAAGGCTTCGGGATTGTGAAATTTTGTTGCCATTATTTGCACACAACGCAGGGGTTTTCCCTTCATTGAGCATATTATTCCATGTCAAACCTACGCAACAAGAGCGGTGGTGATGATTGCGTGTCGCCTAACTGAAAACAACTCTACCTCCTGTGTTAATGTGCTATGCACAAGCTTCGGGGGGCTCCAAGACATAAAAAAAGTGGACACTTGATGAGGCATCTGGGAGCGATGATGTCATATTTTGGTGAAAATAATGCATATCGGAGTGTACAGTGACCGAACAAGATCTCCAATTGTTTGGAGAAAAAGCGCAGTGAGCACAAAATTTGTAAAGCCGAGGTGTTCTGTAGTTGAAAAGTTGCTCCATTAGTTCACCCTATAAAGTAATCATGCAGAGGTTCGTGAAGGCGAAGAAGGAGAGCCTCAAATGACGACAAAGACCAACACGTCAATCATGGTGCCGGAAGAATCTGTTGTACCTACTGCACAAGATAGCTAGCTGACTCCGTATACAAACAAATAATGCAACTCGTTTCAGGCAAAAAACCAACTTTAACTTATACTTACTGTTGCATACGAGCGACAAATTAATGGGTCATACTGTTACTTATTTGTATGTTAGTGAGTACTTAGACTTGTTCTCTTGGTTGAAATTCGACCCCTCTTACATGAATATTTTTATGCGGATTCGATACACCTTCAACATGTTCGGTTTTCGCATTGTTGTATGTAGAACCTCTACTTCCCTCTCGTTACCCGTGAAGACATACAATTATGGAAAGTTAGAATAGAGGCGGAAGAGCGATACGGTTGAATTGGTTGCGGAACTTTGGAGTCTTCAACGACGCTGTGACACGTCGACGTCTTTTACTGAACATGTATCCTCTTGACCAGCTATACAATAAAACCGCTTATTTTCCACCCCCTAGTTCAAAAGTCCAACAACGTGTAGACTGTTTTTTTTATCCCCACTCGCCAGTTGCTCGCACGATATCAGGTTGGAGTAGTGTGCCCCCAATCACCTTGACGTCTCGCTGTCTGTAGTCCATCAACATCTTGAAATGAAGCGTGTTTCTTTGTGTAGGGCTTCTATCTTTAACTATTGTATACTGTTGCTTTTTGCTTGCGCGCGTTGTAAGCAATTTTATTGTGTGTTTATTCCTGGCCTCAATCAGTATTTCAGTAAACGTGAATAATAAATTAATTGATACGCAAATGAAAATACACGCGTGTGTTTGTGGTGAAGTTGTGTGAGTGCGAAATGCCTAACGTGTCATGTTTCCTTGCGCTTGTTCGAAGGCAAGTGAAGATTATTCTTATTTACCCGCTGTTCCTCTGGTAGGTTCTTATTTATCGCGAGGCCCTGTAGATGAAAAGTGGTTAACCGCTGAAAGGTGTAGCAGATTTACCGTGTCTAGAGCAAGCATTCTTTAAAAAAATAGATGGGTTTTTCTGGTTAATCAATCAAGCGATAGGATAACGCTGTTCGGAAGACAAAATACCTGTGACATTTCAGGGTAGTCCCCGCAGCCTACCCACTAGCAGTTATGAGAGCTTGAGCGCCTCCCAATTTACTCTAAATAACAAAACGCTTCCCACAAAACATTCGTAACATCGACAGTTTGCGTAACATTCTACGAGCACCTGTAATTACATTAACGAGTCCGCCCCAGGGATTGGTCAGGGCATACGTTGTGCTCTCTGTAAGGCGATAGCCTCCCATTTCTATGCTTCAAGTTTGCGTTGGGAGAACAAAAAAAGTCTGCAAAAAATTACAGCGGTGACTTAGCACCCTCTAAGAAAAATGTGAATGCGAATGTCCCGTTGGACTTTCTCTTAAACTGCAGCTGAAATTTCTTTTGAAGGCTCCTCTTGCTGTCGTAGGGCCCCTCTTAGACCTTCATCCACGGCCGCTTCGTGCCTACGACGGTTACGATGAGTTCAGTTTCCAGCTGCTTATGTTTTTTCCGCTATGGCATACTTTCTCGCCCTTGAATTCCTAGGGCCTGCTGCGTACTCACTCATAGCGAAGTGGAAAAAGTCTTAGCTCACCCTGGTACTTACAGAAGAAGCGTCTAGTACTTTCTGCGGCCCGTCACCCATTCTCAGAACCCTCCCCTTTCGCGGCTGTTAGCTTTTTCCAGAGGGTGATCCTGGTACCCACCATTAATTTCCGATTACCTTTTTCCCGCGGGTGAATACGGCGCACACAATGTTTTACGTACCACAGCTTTTAAACACTGTAGGGACGCAGCCCCTACGTCCGCCTGCGGAGGGTGATTACAGTGCAGTGAGTGGCCGTCGAATACCGATAGTGGCGTCAGTGCGTCGTGAGCCCGTGCGCGCGTGTGCGATGAAGAGTGAGCGGCAATGAACACGTGTAGTGCGATAAAACCCGGAACATGGGAACAACCAACCGAGTGGCTTAAAAGCGGCGCTCACAAGGGCAGCGGGGAGCGCGCCTCCCAAATTGCTTTCTTTGTTGTTTTAGTTTTGGTTTTCCAGGAACAAACCGGTGATTTGTTCTCTTGCGGATCGGCGTTACATCGCCGGGCTGGTTCGGCCTCGCGAACCATTTACGCTCGAAGGGGGTTCCTTCAACACGTAGTCCTTCTTGGGCTACTGAACGCAGAACTTTGGTCGGTCTGTATGTCTGTTTGTCTGCCTGCCACTCGATTCAGTCGCCAGGCCAAAGTGATGCACGAGTTGAACCAGTTATTTATATACCCACAACAAATCTTAAGCATCTAGGTCTGGTAATAGTGTTTACACTTGTCAACATAGTTGAAGCAAAAACACAGTAGAGAGATTTGAGGAGCAAAACGAATACACAAGTAATAGTTTTAGTGTTCCGTTATGAAAAATAAGATGAACGCTTGATTTTTGGGATAGTAAATTAAATACTACATCCACTGTAGAAAAAAATTACGCCGTCTCCTGCTGTCGCCCGCGCAACTAAACTTAAAGCTCCCGGCAGCACCCCAAGTTGTTCAACAGTAATGAAAGATTCCAGTAGATGACGCGTTGATCGCGCGTGAAGAATGGGACGTTCTATCCAGCCAACAACCACTAAGGGTTGTGATGTCACCGGCAAAAGGCACGCGACAGAGAGGTTTCGTCGCTTCTTTTATAATTAAAGCTATTGCTTTGTGCTTTTGTTTTCCTGGTACGGTCAATTGGGCGTTCGGCCTCCGAGTCTGTTTCTCTCAACGTAGAAGCTATGCCTGTGATAACGTTGTCGGGGCCGGTTACCGCATGGACAGCGATTACTACAGGCAGCCTTGTGATGTGGACTTACAAATGCAAGTGCCTCACTTTTACACCGCCCAATTTGTGAACAGAGTGAATTTTAAAACAAATCTGCGGGAAGCTGTTAAAACAAAACAAAACAAAATGTTAAAACAAAACAGCAGGACAACATGTATAATTTGACAGCTGTACGTTTCGCAGGGCGGATTGCTGCAGCAAGTGGTGGGCCAGCCTGAAGCCGCGACTGCCTTGATCTCATCCCCATCTAACTTTCTGCCAGCCCCCTGCACGCTTGCCCTTCTCTAGGGATCCACTCTGTTACCCTTAATGACAGCGGTTATCTTGCTTCGCATAACATGCCCTGCAAAGATCCATTTCATCTTCTTAATCGTAGCTAATATGTTTAACACCAGCCTCCCTGGCCAAAACACTCTCTTATGGTGTCATTAATGTTACACCTACTGTTTCCGCTCCACTGCCGCTGAGTCGTTCTCGATTTAAGTTGAACCCTCTTGTGAGCCTCATTCACCACCGTAAGTGAGTACCGGTTAAGATGCAGCTGTCATACACTGTCTTCTTCAACGACAATGGTAGGCTGCTATTCATTATCTGATAATGTCTGCCATATGCACCCCACCCCATTTGAATCCTTCTAATTATCTCTGCCTCATGGTTGGGATCTGGGGTCACAACTTGGCCTAATTAGTATATATATTCGCTTACCACTTCCACTGCCTCGCCATCTATCTCACTGCTGTGCTGTCCCGAGGTTATTGATCATTACTTCAGTTTTCTGCATATTAATTTTCAGGCCCACGGTTCTACTCTGTTCGCCCAGTGCGGAAAGCATGCTTTGCAATTCGTCCCCCGAGTTACTTAGCAAGGCAACGTCATCAGCAAATCTGAGGTTACTGAGGTATTTTCCATTAACCCTTATCCCACCTGTTCCCAATCCAACGTTCTGAATACTTCTTGTAACATGCTGTGAATAACATTGGAGAGATTGTATCTCCTTGTCTGACACCCTTCCTTATATAGGTATTTTACTGCTCTCCTTATGGAGGATGATGGTAGCTGTAGACCCATTATAGATATCCTCTAGTATTCTTACATAATGCTCATCTACCCCCTGGTTCCGTAATGCCTGAATGACTGCTAGGGTTTCGACCGAGTCAAATGCTTTCTCATAATCTATGAAGGCTATATATAGGGGTTGAGTATACTCAGCGCACTTCTCTATCACCTGATTGATCGTGTGAATATGGTCCATTGTTGAATAACCTTTACGGAACCCTGCTTGTTCTTTAGGTTGACTGAAATCTAAGGTTGCAGAGATTCGGTTAGCGATTACCTTGGTAAATACCTTGTAGACGACTGAAGTAAGCTGATCGGCCTGTAGTTTTTTCAAGTCCTTCATGTCGCTTTTTCGGTATTACATAAGGAGGGTAAATTCTAAATAGATTCCGGGTGTGTTGGGTCAAAGTAGAATGAGAGTACGGACTTAAATTAGTGAACGTGAATTTTACACTAATCTGCGGGAGGTTAAAAAAAAAAATCAAAAGCTGTTTAAAACAAAAAAACAGAAGTTACAAATGAATGGATATTTTGACATTTACGTTTCGGAGGGCGGATTGCTGCAGCAAGTGGTAAGCCAGTGAAGCCGCGACTGCCTTACCTAGCCAAATTACAATTGGTTATGGCAGAATGGGAAGAGGGTACTAACAGAGAAACCATCTGCACTGGCGCGGTACTTTAGTGCCCCTTTATTTCTTTAGTGCCGGAACACTCCGGTCTCATATACATAACGAAGTTCGTAAATCAGAGCAAAGAAGGGAAGTTCACCCTGTTGTGTGAGTGGTCGTAGCTGCTTACTGACTTTTACGGCGAGCCTCCCTTGGCCAAAACACCTTCTCCTATGGTGTCATGCACCCACGACAACTGTTTCTCAGGCTCGGTGCTGCACAAAAAACAGCCATTCCACTGACGGAAGAAACAGTCACCACCGTAAGTAGCGATTGATGTAAAGCACAGCTAAA